>JANZXP010019461.1:0-13497 GCA_027576715.1 Erythroxylum flavicans
GTCAGAGGATTTTTCTCTACTAGTCTTAATGAAAGACAATTAATAAAAATAATTCAAGTGATTAATCAACTAAGAAAAGAACAATACACTCGAGATAAAAGAACCTTCCCTATGTTCAGCTTCTGGAAATATATCTGAATAATTGTCAACCAGTTGAAGTAATCTACACCAACTCCAGAATCAAATCATGGCTGCTTAATTAATAATTGACACCCAGCAAAACATACACGCAGTGCTAAATCCTCCCAGTCGAAGACCACTCTAATTGATGAAGGTTCAGCATAAGTGACTTCCAAAGTTATTAGTGCAGAAACATGAATCCACCAAAACTAAAATCACACACATACACACACATTAAGACAGACCCTTCCAACCATGTGCTATTCCAGCATTTTAATGTCAAAACAAGAAGCCAACAAAATGATGCACCAACATAGCACTCACGTACACACCACAAATCACATACCCTTCTCTCAAGATCCCAGCCGTAGGTTCTCCAAAAAAAAAAACGTTCTCGTACGCTTTCCGAAAAACCACTTAATTCACAAGGAACTTACGACAATTACCCTTTTGCCACTAATTAACGTAAAACAACATAATTCAAAATAAAGTTTCAAGTAATATCCTTCATCTACTACATTACGTCAAGCCCATAAGTCTTCACCAAATTCACATCTATGCAAGATAGAATTCTATTCTATCTAGAACATTATCCAACTAGTTCTTTTGAATCCAAGATAATCAAAAAATATGATAAGTCCAATTTATAAAAATATGCCAAAATAAAATAAATAGATATATACAACATATATATATCAATCTCTCCCTTTTTGGCATATTTTTTACAAATACGAAGCTCCCGTTAATTCATATAATTGGACATTTAGAAGTTGACTCCATAATCCAAGAACTCCCCCTTAATGTAATATGCAATAATTCAAGAGTCAATACAAATTCAACAGTCAACAAATTCAACAGTTCTTATCTCTCCCCCTTTGAGACAATATGTACTAAAAAGATGAATTCAAGAAGTGTCGAGAAAGCAGAGAACTCGTTGCTTCAAGTGGTGAAGAGACTCAGTAGCCACTTGAAGAATACCTTCAATCCTCTCAATTTTTGTAAAGAGAGCTACATATGGATTGACAGTTGACCCTGAGGCATCCGAGGGGCCAGATGCAGTGTGCGTCAAATCCACTACTTGGGATTGACGAAAAATTCGTGAATTGATGTTCATCAAGGCTGTCAACTCAAGAACACTTAACTTTATCTTGGGAACTTCATTGGCATATAAAAATTGAGCGATTAAATAGGGAAAGTATAGTAAAAAGTGTGGCTTACTTTCAATAGCCAACATAGCTTCAATAATGAGCTGTCCAAGATTGAATTTCATCCCAGTACTGATGGCATAAAGGAATTTGGCTTGTGCCAAGTAGACAAAAACAACATGTGTGCTCGACATCTAGTTTGTCACTACTAATTTAAAGAGCATGAAGTACTTTTGTGTGAGCATTGAAGAACGAAGTGCAGAACTAGAAGACCATGTAGTTAATTTCCCACCAGTCAGTACTGTAGCAATTAAGTCATTAGACACATTCCTATCATCATCATAAAGGAGATCACCAGTCAAATTATCAAATCCCATAAATATATTTAATCTAGCAGCATCAAAACGGACTACCCGACCCTGCATTTATACGGCCTTATAACTCATAGCACTCTCATTCAGAATATCACAAGAAAAATTGCAGTAAAATTCTTTCACCAGATCAGAATCATAATGCTATCGAAGCAGTGAATTTTGTAAAAAAGATTGCTCCGATAACAAAGCGTCCAGACCATGTTGTTGAAACTCCTCTAAGTTGATTGGTCAATTAAGAACAAAGCTGGCATTGTTAAGAATTGCCCATTTCTGTTTGGCCGCAGAAGAGTAGAACTTGAAGGAAATAGCGTTATCCACTGTCAGGCGGACATAAGGATTACGTCATGGTGGTTGGGTTGATTTTTGAGCCCGCATCTTTGTACGTTTCAGAGAAGCCATAGGAGGTGCAATTGGTGGAGCAAGTACTGCAGAAGTTTCTTCAGAATCTGAAGCAGATTCTTCAATCATAGATAAAATGACCTGAGTGACATCATAATCTAGATCTGATGCTTTTTTCTGAATAGAGGTGGTGTCGGGAATTTCAAGTGGAGCCGTAGAAGAAGAACTAGCCTAAGTGAGTTTCCTTCCAGATGTCAAATTGAGCCTTAATCTACTGGAACGACGTGTTGGAGCTGCTGTTTTCTTGTTCGACACCGAAGGGAGCATTTTTTCTTTATTCTTGCCCGTACTTTTCGAGAACAATAAAAATCCAGCCAAAATCAACAAATTAAGTCAACTTTGAAGCAAAGATGCAATACTGTGAAGAGAAAAATGTGGGTCTTTAATGGAGATTCACAAATTTCACGTAGATACTGAATCTATGGTGGAGAAAAATTTCAATCCCAATTTCGTGGGTGTCTTGAGCAAAATCCACAAAATTAACTAAACTTGAAATGGAAATAAGCAATACTGTGAAGAGAGTTGGCTTTAATCCCACGTGAAGAGAGTAAGATCTATTCTCACTATGAAGAGAACTTCAAACTTGAAGAGAGCAGAATATGTTTAATAAACAACACCGTGAAGAGAGCTAGCTGCAATGCCACATGAAGAAAACAATTCCCACTATGAGAAACCCTTCAAACTTCGTGAGTTCTTGCTTAAAAGTGTAAAAAATGAAGAAGAAGGAAGGATAGGGATGCAGGCGGCAATAACAAAAAGTAGGTGACAATGGAAATAAATTGGTAGGGATTTTGAATCCCTTTAACAAAAATGCAACGTTTCATTTTTTTAAAAATTTCTTTTCTTTTCCTTTTTTTAATAATAAAAAGTACAACAATATTTTAAAGCAAAAAGTCAAAAAGCCCCCCCCCCCCCCCAAGAAGTTCAAATCATACTGCATCAAGAGGTTTCGTAAAGATATCTGCCAATTGCTTTTTCGTAGATACATGTGACAAAGTAGCTATTTTGCTTTCCACAAGTTCTCAAATAAAGTGGTACCGGAGATCAATATGTTTCGTTCTTGAATCCTAAATCGGATTTTTGGAGATTTCAATGGCACTCTTGTTATCACATAAGATAGTTAACACATTCTGACCAATCCCATAATCTTCTAACATTTGTTTCATCCAAAAAAGTTGTGAACAACAACTACCTATAGCAATATAGTCTACTTCAACGGTCGATAGTGAAATTGAACTCTGCTTACCAACAGATCAAATTATTTCCTAGGAAGAAATAACCTCCTGAAGTGCTTTTCCGATCGTCTAAGTTTCCAACTCAATCTGCATCACTATATGCAGCTAGATAAGATGTCGAGTCAAATGTATACCATATCCTAAAATCAGATGTTCCGTTTACATACCTGATGATCCTTTTAACAGCTATCAGATGTGTTTCTTTTAGGTAGGCTTTATAGCGAGGACATACACCAACGCTAAAACAGATATTTGGCCTACTTGCAGTCAAGTATAATAAGCCTCCAATCATGCTTCGATATAGACTATCATCAATGCTTTTACCGTTCTCATCTCTGTTTAGTTTTGTTGAAACATTCATAGGTGTTCTCGCATGTCTAACATTCTCAAGACCGAACTTCTTACTATTGGCATATTTAGTTTGCGATATAAAAATTCCATCCTTCCCTTGTTTAACTTGTAAACCCAAAAGTAAATTTAGCTCACCTACCATACTCATTTCAAATTCGAATGTCATTAATTCAACAAATTCATCTACCATCATCGAATGTGTGGCACCAAACACAATATCATCAACATAGATCTGAGCAATTATAAAATCAGATTTGAACTTTTTAATAAACAACGTTTTGTCAACGCTATCTCGTTTATATGCTTGCCTGATGAGAAATTATGTGAGCCTTTCATACCAAGTTCTTGGTGCTTATTTGAGATCGTAAAGAGCTTTCTTTAACTTAAAAACATGATCTGTATGGGCTAAATCAACAAATCCTTTACTCGATATACACTTCTTCTTGAATAAATCCATTTAAAAAGGTACTCTTTACATACATCTAATAAAGCTTAAACCGTTTCACGCATGTGATGCCGAATAACAGCCTGATAGAATGAAGTTGTGCCACTGGTGCAAAAGTTTTGTCAAAGTCTATTCCTTCCACCGGAGAATATCCCTGAGCTACTAAGCTTGTTTTATTTCCAGTTATGTTACCCTTTTCATCTGTTTTATTTCGAACACCCATTTTTTTCCAATCACATTAGTATCAAATGGTCTTGCCACTAATTCCCATACATCATTTTGTGCAAATTGAACCAATTCATCTTGCATAGCTGGTGTCCAGAACTCATCTTGTGGGGCTTCTTTAATGTTCTTTGGCTAGAATGAAGATGTGTAGTACAAGTATCCTGCAAGTTCTTGATAATCAACCATTTTTCTTTCCCTTGTTTTTCTTCTTTCACTAACATCTCCAATAATGTTTTCTACTGGATGATTTCTTCTAATTCGAGAGGGAGAATTATGGTTCAAGTCAGCTTCTCTCGAGTTTTGAACATTTAAAGGGATAGTTTCCACATCTAGTGTTTTGGTCGATTCATCATCTGAAGTAACTGACAGTTCTTCAAATCACGCAATTACTTCCTCAGCAGCAACTAACTGAAAATCTGGGCACTTTTTAAAATTTTCTCGTTGCTTGTTTGAGCTAGTTTAGAGGGTCGATTACGTAGATTTTCTTCTACCAGTTGATTATTTAACAAAGATACATCATCTATCACAACATTTATGGACTCTAACATTTTCTTGGTTCTTTGATTATACACTCGGTAAGCTTTACTATAAGTTGAATAACCAATGAAAATTCTTTCATCACTTTTGCTCTCGAATTTTCCAAGCTATTCCCGATCTCTAAGAATGTAGCACTTACTACAAAAAACATGAAAGTAACTCACACTGGTTTCTTTCCCTTCTAGAGTTTATAGGATGTCTTGTTCAAGATGCTTCGAAGATAAACTCTGTTACATATGTAGCATGCTGTATTAACTGCTTCAGCCTAAAATCGTATAAATAGTTTACTTCCATTCAACATATATTTGGCCATTTCTTGAAGTGTTCTAATTTTCCTTTCGACAACTCCGTTTTGTTGTGGAGTTTTAGGTGCTAAAAATTCTTGTATGATACCATACTTTTCACAAAAGTCATTAAAGCTTGTATTCTCAAATTCTCTTCCATGATTCGATTGAATTCTCAATATAGTCATATTTTTTAGGTTCATAACCTGCACACATAGGCTTCTAAAAGCTTGAAAGCATATGATTTTTCTTTAAAAAATGATACCCAAGTATATCTTGAATAATCATCAACCCAAATTAAAAAATATCTCATTCCACCAATGCTATCATGTTTTGTTGGACCAACCAAATCCATGTGAATTAATTCAAGTATGCGTGAAGAGGTAACATGTCTAACCTTTTTATGTGGCACTCTAATTTGTTTACCCATTTGACACACGCTACAAATTGATATCCCTTCTTGGTTCATTTTGGATAGACCTTTCACAGCTTCCAATCTTGTTAACTTGCTAATGATATCAAAATTTGCATGTCCAAGCTTTTGATGCCATAAATTTATGTCATTGTCGTGTGTGGCTGATTTACAAGTGGTCATGACCTGCAATATGTAGCAATTGTTAGCTGATCACTTGCTGCTCACAAGACATTCTCCTTGTTCATTTAGCGCCTTGCATTTATCACTTGTAAATTTAACAAACAAACCATCATCACATAGTTGGATTATACTCACCAAATTGGCTTTTAGTCTATCAACATGGAGAACATTCTTAAAGGGAGGCAAACCGTCCGTACATAGTGTTCCTCCACCAATCACTGAAGCCTTCTTTCCATCTCTAAAGGTCACATGACTATCCACACAACTTTGATAATCGGTTAAGAAATTCTTTTTCCCTGTCATGTGACGTGAACATCTATTATCAAAATACCAACCATTTTGCAAAGTTGCTTACATCAATTTGAGAACTACGAGAGCTTGTAAATCACTCTTTTTTCACCCAAGTAGATTTTGGTACTGAAAGCTAATATTGAGATTTTTGTGAGAGATATAGAATTCTCTGACTTTGTCTTCTTTCAAACAATATCTACAGTAACTAGTAACATCTTGGCCTTATATGCCCAATAACTCCACAAAAATGACACGTGGGTACAAATCTTAAAATCTTTCTCGATGTTTCTTCTTCTCGAACAGATCTGGACATATCATATTTCTCCTCATTCACTTTAGAGCACTCTTCCTCATAATCAATGCCTTGAAGATCCCTTTCACTTTACCGATTTTCATTAACTTTCTAGTTTTTCTGTGCCACCATTTAATATTCTTAAACCCTTTTCGGTACTTACTAATCTCATTCTAGCTTCACCAAGCTCATCTAATGCCAACTTCAATTTCTTTTCTAACCTTTGGATGGTGTTCTTTATAGAGAGATTTTCTTCTTTTAATCTTTCATTCTTTCTACACATATTCACCAATCTTTCATTTAGGTCACTTTCATCACTGTCATAATCTGATATTAGGTCTTGACCTGAGTTGTTTCCGTTTTTCTGGAAATTTTCTATTTTCCCCCCTTTTATGTCTTCAGTTACTTCCTTCTCAGTTATTGTTAAGAAAGTAACTAAAATTTTGCTATACAAAGCAACTAACGTAGCACTATTAACGGTTTCTTCTTCACGACCATATTCACTCTTAAATCCATTCTCACTCCAAGTGCTAGTAAAGGATTTTCCTGTTCTTTTCTTCAAAGTATTAGCACATTCGGCTTGAATGTGCCCAAAGCCTTGACACTCATGACACTAGATTCTCATCACCTTCCTTTCACCCTTTTGAGTTTAAATTGATATTCGATGAACTCTCACCATATTGTCTAAATTCGGGTCTTTCCTTTTTCATTCTTTTTAGCCATTTACCTAAGTTTCATATGAGTAGTACCAAATCTTCATTTTCATCAGATTTATCTTCTGCATCATTCACACCGTTTATAGTTTCAACCTGTAATGTTAGTCCTTTGCTTCTTTCTTGCTTACCCCTTAAAAGATTCATTTCAAAATTTGTAAGAATTCCAATTACCTTCTCCAATGACAGATCATTGATGTCGTGGCCCTCCTCTATTGCTATAATTTTCAGAATAAATCTTGGAGGTAGTGATCTCAATATCTTCTTGACAATTTTCAAATCAGAATATTTCTTTCCGAGTTGATGCACATGATTTGCTATATCTCGCAATCTTTTATGAAAGTCATGGTCTCATTTTCATCCATCTTCAGCTCCTTAAACCTCATAGCTAACATTTGTAATTTTGATGCTATCACCGATTTGGATCTTTCATGAATAGTCTTCAAAGCATCCTATACTTCTTTAGCTGATTCATAGGCTGATATCATTGAGAAACGTCCTTTATCAACAGCACTAAAAATCGCATGCATTGCTGGTGACTTTCCAAGTGCATTTTCCTCTTCGACTCTTGCCCATTCAACTGGATCTTTTCGAACTACCTCTCCTTTATCATCAGTAATCATCAGATGAGTCCACCCATGTACTACTGAGAGCCAAGCTTTTGTGTCCCGAGCTTAGATGAAAACTCTTATACGTGCTTTCCATGTAAAATAGTTAGATCCATCCAATAGTGGTAGTCTGGTGATCTATATACCCTCTCTTGTAGCCATGTTCACGAAACTAGGATCTGCACTGACTTGCTACCAAGTTCTAAAACGGTAACCCTCTCTGATACCAATTGAAAAACTGTATAGGTTAGTAGTTTCACAAACTGTCCAATTTTATGTGGTCGTCTTTGACACAAATAAAAACAAAACCAATCAAAAGAAAAATAACAAATGACATCAAAAATTTGGTAACCTAGTTCGGCATTCCTTGCCTACTTCTACGGGGCTGTCACCCAGATTAATTCTTTCATCGAAGAATAATAGATTTATCCAAGGCTTTACTGAGCCGACACCACTCACCCTTTGACACTATCTCTCAACCTCACTTCTCGTGAAAGATTTTCATGCCCAATAACACAACTGACTCGTGTTAACCTCGTCAGAAGATTTTTCTCTACTACTATGATTGAAAAACAATTAATAAAAATAACTCAAGTGATTAATTAACTAAGAAAAGAACAACAATACACTTGAGATAAAAGAACCTTTCTTATGTTTAGCTTCCCGACATATATCTGAATCATTGTCCACCAGCTGAAATAATCTACGTCGGCTCCAGAATCAAATCACAGCTGCTCAGTTAATAATCGACACCCAGCAAAACATACGCCTAGTTCCAACCATGTGCTACTACAGTGTTTTAATGTCAAAACAAGAAGCCAACAAAATCATGCACCAACACAGCACTCACGCACACACCACAAATCACTCACGCTTCTCTCAAGATCTCAGCCGTAGGTTCTTCAAACAAAAACAACAAAAAAACAAACTATTGTATGTTTTCCAGAAAACCACTTAATTCACAATGAACTTACGACAATTACACTTTTACCACTACATTCATGTAAAACGACTTAATTCAAAGTAAAATTTCCAGCAATATCCTTCATCTACTACATTCACGTCAAGCCCACAAGTCTTCACCAAATTCACATCTATGTAAGGTAGAATTCTATTATATTTAGAACATTATCCAACTAGTTCTTTTAAATCCAAGATAATCAAAAAATCTGATAAGTCCAATTTATAAAAATATGCCAAAATAAAATAAGTAGATATATACAACATATATCTAACAAAAAGTAAAATACTCTTGAAACAATTTCATCAATGCATAAACAAAGCTTTGATGAGGTTAAGCATTAAACGTCGGTGGGAAGACTTACATAAAGAAATAACAAAGGTAGACAGTAAATCATCTTCAAAACACAACCATAAACACAACTCTTACATCAAATGCATAATTAAGAGCTCACAATAAACACCTAAAGGGTTTTAATGAATAATCACAATAGAATAAAAGAACAAAAGAATAATCACAATAACTCACATTATAACAAAAGAATAATACCAATTCAGTGAATAATCATTCTTCGATGGTGATGAACAAAACATAAAACCCAAACAAAGTTATCTATGAGAGGATTTTGGAATGGTGTTGACGGCTTGAACGAAAATCGAGTACGCTTTTATGTTTTTTTCTTTGAAAACCTATCGTTTTTCTAGTTTAAGTAAATGATGTTTATTGTTTCCTGTAGTTGTTTGGAAGTAGTATTAATTAATTTGCTACTATTTATTGTATTTAGTCGATAATCATCAGATGTAGCGAGTAATACATGTTCGTCGCTAAACAACATAATGTTTATTAAATAATTTTTAATAAATTTACTTTCCTATTCTAAATAAAACATAATTTGAATTAAAATTAAATTAGTCATTTGAAAACTAATTGGAAATTAATTTGCATACCGTTCAAATAAATTAAAATTGACTCACAATTTTCAGACAATTATACATTTTCATTAATATAATTTAAAAAAATTATTTGAAAAAATTAAAAATTTTAATTATTGTAATTAATCAAAATAAATAATAATAATTTAAGAAGAAATTGTAATCTAATTATAAAACTATTTCTAATAAATTATATCTAAAGATTAGTCATTCCCAAAAATTAAGCAAATGAAGAACAATTGAGCTGTATAAGTGAGAAGATTAAAATTTCATTTTGTTATTGGTAATAGGAAATACTCATATATGTTAGTCAATTAAGAAAAATATAGATGTAAAGAAAATGCTTAGGTTTTCGTGATGTTATATAAAATTGGTAGCCAAATTACACTTTTAGGCGATGAAAACTGGCACCATCGGGAAAGGTAAAAGAAATAGTTTTTGTGATGATTTAAGGACTTGGTAGCAAAATGTTGTACATTTTGCGACGCTATAGTGTTTTCGTAGCTAAGTCATGGCATTTTGTGATGAAACTTTTCATCACAAAATGTGGGAGATCAAAATAATATAGCTATATTGTTTTTCACATTTTTCCAAATGTATTGGGGACGGGTATAATATATTGTAGCTAAAGGTTTGATATTTGATGACGAATCTCATTTACGTCGTTAAATATGGCAATGGTTAAAAAAATTTTAGGTGGGATGTTGTCGTTTGTTGTTAGCAAAATGTTTTACATTTTGTGACGCCATTCTGTTTTCGTAGCAATATGTTAACATTTGGCGATGAAATATCTAATCGTCGCTAGTGGTTTTCCTTGTAGTGGCGACGAATCTATAATATGGTAAGTAAATGCTGGCATTTCACGACTGAAGCTGAGTTTCGTCGCCAAACGTAAATACTGCAAAAAATTATAATTAAGAAAAACATTTATGGGTCCATTTTAGGGACTGTCACGGGAATTGATGGGAAATCCAAAGATACTATTAAGGCTAGACTAGACTTGACAGACATGAATATTAGAAAAGATTTGCATTTGAGAAGAAGAGATGGTGGTTCATACTTTATTCCCCCTACTTGTTACATGTCTAAAAGTGAGAAACAATCATTCTGACAGTTCCTCTAATCAGTCAAATTTTCTAATGGGTTTGCATCTAATATAGGCCGTTGTCTGAATGTTAAAGAGGGAAAAGTGTCAGGGTTGAAAAGTCATGATTGTCATAAACTTTTGCAACGATTACTTCCTATTGGAATACGTAGGTGTTTGCCGAAGGATGTGTCCGTTACTTTAGGTCAAGTGGAAGAGTTTTTCAGGTAATTATGTTGCAAGACACTTAAAGTTGAAGAGCTTGATAAATTGGAGAAAGACATAACATTGATTCTATGTAAGCTTAAACTATTATTTCCCCCATCGTTTTTCGATGTTATGGTCTATTTGACAATTCACTTACCATATGAAGCAAAACTTGGTGGACTGGTTCAATTTCAATGGATGTTTCCGATTGAAAGGTAATTTATATTAAATTCAACAAGTTTTTGCTATGTTATTTGTTAGTAACAATTCCTAAGTTTTTAACTGTTCACGTTTAGGTTTTTGTGCTCTCTTAAGCGTTATGTACGTAATAGAGCTCAATAAGAGGGGTTTATTGCAGAGGTTTATATAATACATGAATGACTGATGTGGAGACGAGATTTAATAGACCAGAATGTAACTTTGATTTCAATGATGATGGTGGTTTGTCTATTTTCTCCCAAAAGGTGAGGCCACTTGGTGTAGGTAAATATGTCGAGTTAAGTAAGGACGAATTTGAAATTACCCATTGGTATATTTTGAACAATTGCGAGAATGTTGACACATACATGGAGTACGTATATTCCTTTTCATTTAAACAATCATATTACAATTTCCTTCATTAACTCATCGATGTTACTGTGTTTTTTTTCCCAATAAAGAGCATAAGGACACAATTCGAAGCAAAGGGATCATTAATGTTGAAGAAATACGTGGGCAGAAGTTTATATCATGGTTTAGAAATCGAGTAAGTTTCATATTAATTACATATTAGGTATATATGAGAATATGTCTTATCTTTATATTTATTTTAAATTTGTCGTACAGATGATACGGTTATATATAACTGTAACGTGTAAGAAGCAACAACAACATTATATAGTTTGGCATGTGGGCCTCATATCTATGGGAAGAAATACACAGGTTGCATTGTTAATGGGGTGCGATATCACATACAAGATCGAGATAGTCGAGTTAGGAGTCAAAATAGTGGGGTTGTCGCTGAAGGATGTCATGACAACGAAATAAATGACTTCTATGGTGTCATTTATGAAATTATAGAGTTGTACTACATCAACGATAAGAAGGTTGTTTTACTCAAATGCAAATGGTTTGATTTAACTGACATGAGAGTAAATGGGCATATTACTAGCATAAATGTTAGTACGACATAGTATGATAATGATTCTTTTGTCCTTGCAACTCAAGCCAAACAAGTTTTCTACATCAACTATACTGTATTGGGTCGCAATTGAAAGGTTGTTCAAAAATTTCAATGAAGGAATGTCTTTCATTTTTGTGAAAGGAATATTGGTGAATTAGATGAAGATGCTGATGAAGTCTATCAAGATAGTGGATTAGAGATTAATAACGAAGGCACTATAGTAGAAGATGCAGATATATCTTCATTCTATAGGAGATATGTCGAGCCAAATATAGTTCAACTGGATGAAATCCATCCTTATCTTATCTTACAAACAGAAGAAGACTATACTTAGGATGACTTCAATGACAATGATGATACTTTCCTAGAATATATTAGTGATGATAAATCAAACAAAAATCTACTTAATGATGATGATTTTCTTCATCTTGATGATGATGATTGAATGTAAGTTTCATTGTTTGTATTGTTTCAAATATTAATAACATAATTATAGGTCTTATGTTATTGATGTTGTAGTTATGTTTATTTACGATGACTATAAGCATATTTTTAATGTTTCAGTTCAGTTTTTGCAGTAGTTGATGATTTTCTGTATTTGTTGTCTATTTTATGATATTGTTGATGTTGTTGATTTTTACAAAGGTTGATTACAATGGCATCTAGTCGTAACAAAAGAAAGTGGGTAGTTACAGGCAATGACGTTTCTCCAACAGAACAACCAGTAATTGCATCATCGCATAAGGAAAGTCAGCAACAACAACCTTTACCAACATCATCTGGTAGTCATGAGGGATCTTCAGGTTTGTTATTGATAACTAATCACATATACATTTATGCTCTCATTACATGTTTAGTATGTTTTAATCATTATGTTGTTTTTTCAGGTTCCAATACTGATCTTAGAAAATGAGGTAGAGGAAAGACAAAAGGCGATGAGTTGCAATGGATGAATGTTGTAATGAATTCCAAGTTGTTCGTGACTATTGACCCGACACAAGGGCACCCAGTTGATAAGATCCAAGTAGTAAAATTGGCTAGTGAGTTGGGCGTTGTTGTTTAGAATGAATTGCCTTGCCTTTAGCATATCAGGCAGTTGAAGGAAGACAACTTGCTGCAAAATGCTTTGGATAAAGTTTTGGTATTATTACAATTCATTTTATTATAAGTATTGCAATTTTACTTTACTAAATTAATAACTTATCTAATATGTATTTTCACAGATGAAGCTCAGTATTGTAGATATCGAGCAACCTAAGGTTTCAAGCAGTATTGGTTCACTGCTGAAACAAAGGGTGAAGGATCACCGCTATCGACTGCAACAATATTATTAGTCTTTTCCTTCCGATGAAGAGGCCAGGAGACATGTGCTAGAAAGGGAGACTGAAGAAAATTGGAATAAATTGTATAATTATTGGGCTTCACCGCAGTTTAAGGTTTGTTTTTTTCTCTTCATATTTTCCTTCCATTAATTGTATTTATACATTTTATGACTACTACTCTTAATTTAGGAAAAATGTCAGAAAGTCAATGCCAA
>JANZXP010019501.1:0-13495 GCA_027576715.1 Erythroxylum flavicans
TGGGCCACGGGTCCAGATGTCACGTAAGATGTCAGGCCGTGGCCCCGCCCGGGGAGGGGTTCCAGCATACCCGATAGTGAATTTCTTTCTATTTTGACATTTTTTCACTCTTATGTATGTGGAGGTCATTTTGGCCCAAAGCGGATAGCTCGCAAGGTCCTATAGTGTAGGTTTTACTGGCCATCTCTATTTCGAGATGCATATGATTTCTATAGGACTTGTGACAACTGTTAGTGCACAAGTACATCAGCTTCCCATGGGGAAATGCCTCAAACTCCCATATTAATTTGTAAGAGTTTTTTATGTTAGGGGCATGGACTTTATGGGTTCCTTATTTCCTCATTTGGATTTCGATATATTCTAATTGCAGTTGATTATAAGTCGAAATGGGTGGAAGCAAAAGCCATCCAAACTGATGATTCTCCAGTGGTTGCAGATTTCTTGAGATCGAACATTTTCACAAGGTTTGGAATCCCTCGAGCCATGATCAGCGACAAAGGGACTCACTTTTACAACAAGACAATCAAGGCTCTTTTAAAGAAATATCAAATGATGCATCGAGTCTCAACCTCTTGTTAGCCTCAGAAGAGTGGTCAGACTGAGATGTCTAATTGAAAAATCAAGTCCATCCTAGAGAAGATAGTTGATCTTAATAGGAAGGATTAGAGTTTATGCCTTAATGATGCCTTATGGGCATACAAGATTGCATACAAGACTCCAATAGGGATGTCACCATTCAGGATTACTTTTAGGAAGCCATGCCACCTTCTAGTGGAGCTACAACACAAGGCTTATTGGGCAATCAAAAAGTGTAATTATGGTATCCCATTTTCCCATACTAAGGGCTAGAAACCCAGATAACTATTTAAGAGAACCATTATTGAGAAATTATAAAGTGCATTGCACACTCATACATATCAGTAGCATACACACATACGCGAATTGATTTTTATACACATTGCAATGACTGTTTATGCACTCATTTGACATATTCTAGGGTATAAATGTTTTTTTTTCTGATTATGATGTGAATAGTGAATGCTATGTCTTTAAAATTGATTTGGCGAATTATATTATTGATTTAGAATTTTTGGTAAAAATGTCAAGTGACAAAACAATTCACAAATGGTACTAGAATTAAGTGTCAAATGATAGTAGAAATTAGTGATAAGTGACATTAAGATTTAATGACACGTATCATTAAAAATTGGGAGACAATTGGATTGGAAATTAAGAGACAAATGGACTAGCTATTTAAAAGACCAGGTGGAGATCACAAGATGGTGACATGCGGCAAGTGACAAGTGTCACTTACCTTGCCACACACCTCACTTATGTATGGCTTAATTGAAAGACAACTATTCTAGTCTTTCATTTTTACTTCTTTGGTTAGATGCTCTTCTTCATTTCATTCTTCACTTCTCCTTCTCCATTCAAGAAATTTTCTCACCAACTCTATACTCAAGATTTGAGTTGCCATCATCTTTTACCTTACTACTTCAAGATCCTTGCTATTTCTTCTTCTTGTCACCAAAAGAACCCACCTATTCCACCCTCCATGATGATGATCACGTGATATAGGGAGTTAGGGTTTCTTGAAAATTTTGAAGAAGCTTTGAGTGAATCAAGTAAGTACATGCCTGATCTTCATGGGTTATTTTAAATGAAATGTATATGGTGATGGTTTTGAGAGTAAATGATATGAAAATGGAGTTGATTTACACTACATCATAGATGAATAAATGGAAATATTCATGCCATATTTTTGTGTCTATGATGAGTAATAAATTATGGAATGTTATAGTGTTGGATTGATAGTAAAATGGTGATTGAAGAGTGATGATTGTTGATGAAGACATGAATATTTATTGATGTTCTATTTTTATATAATGATAAATAATAGATTATGTATTTGTTTTATGGATGATTAATATTGAAATTGGTGTTTGAATGAGAGTTGACAATTGATGAATAAAGAGATGTGTTTATAACCTAATTTTGTGTATAAGATTAATGCAAAATTGTAAATGAAGGAATGTTATAAATATGTTCTGTTTTGAGTATATGAGAAATGTGAGTTATAATTAGTCATGTGAGAAAATAGATTGAGCTTTGAAGTTAAAAAAAAGGCAAGTGTACTGTCTTGAAAAGAGAATAAATAAGATGATAGTTTAAGGATAAAGTGAAGTTGATAGTTAAGTTGAATGTATGCTGAAGCATTTATGAATGTTTGGATAATTGAATGCCCTGTTTTTGTATATAAGATGGACAATGATTCATGATGTGTTTCAAGAATGTTTTTAAGTTGGAAATAAGGTGAGAATGAAAGGGAAATGAAGCAGAAATGATTAATTGAGGCTAAGATGGTTTGGTTGTAACATATGAGAGTTAAAAATCTGGAAAAACATAGAGGAAGATGCAGGAGTTTTTAGATTTGCATCACCCATGATCTTGGGAATGCATCCACGATTGTGGGAATGCAAGACAATGGCTGGAACATTCTGATGCTAAACCCACAATCGTGGGAGTGGCTAAAAACATGAATTCTTCTTCTTTAAGTAAGGTTTGAGAGAACAAATGATAAGTTACTTTCCTATGATGCATTTAGGTTTGAAATAAGTCTACATGATGATGAATTAAGTGACTAAATGTATGATATACTTCGGGTGGTGATAATCAAGGTTATAACTTGAGCATGGATGATTAACATCAATGGATAAATTTTGGAAACTTAGAGATGTTATAAGAATGAAAGTGGCCCTATGAATGCTAATATGATCCAAAGAAGATGAGTAATATGTATTAAGTAAGAATGAATGAAAACTTGAATATTATTTGATCATATGATGCTAGAAAAGAAATGATAAATGATTGAATTATGATATTAGAATAACCAAGTTGTTTGGGCTACGGACCTAAGTGCAAGCTTGATATACATAAAAGAAATGATGATTAAATGATCAAGAGATGTGATTAAAGAAACAAACTCGGAATAGTCAAATTGAGTATGCATTACACATTACATATATACATATGTGTACGATTGAATGATTATATGATTGTGCAAATTCGTAATATGTGTACAATGTGTGTATTGCATGAAGTTGATACAGAGGATTGAACGTCAGTGTCTAGATATTTCCGGATAGTAGAAGTAAATGCTAATCTGGAGTGTACCGTGAGTCAACCTAAATGGTTTCATATTAATTGATTATTTTTGATTAAATTTCTACATAGAACTGTTAATTGTGTGAATGTGATAATTTCAGAAATTGATAGTCCGAAGAATTTGATAAATGAAAATGTTTGGAAGTGTTTATAATTGAATGAGAATGAGAAAGAAATAAGTGTACTCAATATGATTATTGAATGTAGGACTATTGTTCGATGAAAATGTGAAATGAATGAAAGTAACTACTTGCATATAATAAGAAATGATGCATTTCATTACATGATATGCATGATTAGATAGAGGAGTTGTAACCAGGGTGGCCAATGAAAAAGAGCTTAAAGCTCATAAATGCACATAAAGAGCCACATGCTCAGTATATAAAATGAGCCCAGTATCCACAACAAATACGAGACAGTGATCAATAAGCCCGGTATCTATAACAGATACGAGACAGTTAAAAAGGCGTTCGATCACAACAAAGTAACAATGAATGTAAGTCACATGTGCATTACATATAAATAAATTGATGTGTATTAAATGACTAATTGAAATGAGGTATATGTACTATTTCGAAATTGAAGTGTGAAATGATGTGCAAATTCTGAATATAAGAATTGTCTATGAATATGAATATGAGAAATGTTTTTTGTTGCTACGAGTGAGCCCACCGAGGATGGTTTGCTCACAGAGTTCGCAAAACTCACAAAAATTACAACATTGTCTTTCAAGCTTAGAGTAGATATCCTATTAAATAAATTGGAGTATAGCCATCGAATTTCGACATGAGCTAGGGGTTAGGATTAGTTTGCATTTGCATATATCTTCAGTCATTTTTGTGTTAAGATTTGTTTTCCGCAACTGTTGAATACATATATATGAATTCTGTACAATGTATACGTGAATTTAGTATGTAATAACATGTTTTTTATTTGTAATGGTCCCAAATGATTACTAGAATTTGATGATGTGTTTAACGTTTGTGACACTTGTGACTGATGATGTTTTGAATAAAATGGGCTAAATAATGATTAATGTTTTTTTTTGAAAATGCGTGTGATATGTAAAAAATTTGCAATGATTCGAAGTGATCGTCCTAACATGCTGCTTTCACAGGGCATATGCTCGAATGTCGTCGAGATGTACTGGTACTTGCTAGGTGGGAGTGGGATGTTATATTTTGGTATTTGAGCCTAGGTTTAGTATTTTGCATAGGCCGTTTTCAAAATATGTGTCAAGGTATATGCATTTTAGACATGTCATGGCATACGGTGGCAATTGATCCCTAGTTTGAGTCACATTTATATGAGTCACATCCATGAACATTCATTAAGAGTTTGAGATATTACAAATAGTAAACAGAATGATGATTTGTCAGAGTGTAAGAAAATGGAAGTTTGTAGATATCAAGAAATAAGAAATACCACATGGTTTCATATGATAGACAAAGATTCAGTGTATGTGTATTTGTGGTTATATCATTGAATATGATATCAATATTATACTGTGGTTGTATATCTTTGAATTGATATGGATGTGAATACATTGTCATGGATTGATTGAGGAAAAGTAGAGATATAGATAGAAATGATAAGATTTAAAGTGTACAAGCCAAGTTGAAAGAAAACAAAATTTTACTATGATATTGAGAGGTGGAACTTAAAATTTAAATGGTTATTTGATTAATGTGATAAGAGTTATAATTTAACATAAGAATATGTAAATGAAATTGAGATCAGAACTCCATAATGGTTATGCTTCTATAATTTTGAATTGATTGAGAACATATGTATGTAAGATGAAACAAATGATAATTGGAAGATGAGATAAATGATAGTGATATATGTAGAAGTTCTCAAGGTTAAGTTGATTTGTTATTGTGAGTGTATATATGATAATTTGATCACCTTGACAAGTGATATTATTAAGTACTTATATATTATATGCTTCGAGATGGTATAGGAAGTGGTCTATGACCTATTGAATATTCTTTAGTCATAGTTCCCATAGTTAAAATTTTGAGATGACTCAGAGTAGTGCATGAAAACATTTATAGTGATAAATTAAGGATAGATTGAAGGTGTAAATGATGTTACTATACGTGATGAATTCGAGAAAAAAGGAAGGAAAAAGAAGCAGGGCATGATCGTGGCATAGTCCCCATGATTGTGGCCGAGATTATTTGGTTCTGTCAAGATTGTGGGCAGGCACAAAGGGAGAAATGTTGTCTAGAATCAATTAAGATTGAGGTATCATTAGCATAAGATATAAATTGGTTACTTATCGAAGATACATCTCTAAATAAGATGAATGATCTCGATGGTACGTACCAAAGTATAAGAGTAAATGAATATGCCTTTTGTTTCACTAAGCTTTTTATAAAGAATATTCTGATCATATAAAGTATGATAGTAATTTATCTTATTGAGTTATTATGAATGGATGTGAAGCAATGATGAATATAGTTGATTGATAAAATTTATGTAAACAGTACAGATGATTAAGGGGAGAAGCCTTCTTTGGATAAAGACTTTCATCGAATTATATCATATAGATAAAATGTTCCATTTCTAGGAATAAATGACCATTGAACAAATCAGAAGTGAATATTGGAGTTAGTTAGAAATGGGACTCAGGCATAAGAATTTGAAAGTACTACATAGAGTGCATGTATTCTGTTTGATGTAAATCAGCCCAACTACATTATTAGATTCATGAATTAGAGAAGATGTTGTTGTTATTGCTAAAGGAACTTAGGTCCACAATGTACTCTATACTTGTATATTCAGAATGTACAAGTTAGTTTGATGTTTGTGTTCGGAAGATTGAGACTTGTAAATAAATTGAAATATGTGGGGAAACTTGTAAGAATGGTCTGGCATTAGAATAAGTTGATAAGAAATTAGAGGAAATCAAATGAATGGAGAAAATCATTCAAGAAAAGAAGTCGATTGAGATATTTTGAAAAACATAAGATAACATTACCCATATAAGGAATTAGTTACTTAAGAATTTCGAGGACAAGATATGGGAACATTAAGTTTTTGGCAAAATCTTTTTGGGTTCACATATGCCGCGACAGTATTCATGGCATTAATGAATAAAATGTTCCAACCTTACTTAGATCAATTAGTGACTGTGTTCATAGATGAGATTTTGAGTGTATTCGAAAAGTAAAGAGAACATTTTGAACACTTAAGGTTAGTACTGTGTTCATAGATGAGATTTTGAGTGTATTCGAAAAATAAAGAGAACATTTTGAACACTTAAGGTTATTTTTACATATCATAAGGGAGAAACAATTATATGCTAAGTTTAGTAATTGTGAAGTTGGCTTGATTAAGTAGTGTTTCTAAGTCACATAGTAACTAGATAAGGTATACAAGTGGATCCGAAGAAGATAGAGGAAGTAATGAAATAGGAAGCTCCGAATAATGTATCAGAGATCTAGAGTTTCCTTAGATTAGTCAGATATCACCAGAGGTTTATCGAGGGGTTCTTATCGATTTTAGCCCCTCTAACCAAACTTTTGAAGAAGAATGTGCTTTTCATATGGAAGGATGAATGTCAGAGGAGTTTTGAGGAGCTAAAACATCAGTTAACTACAGCACCAGTATTGATTATTCCATCAAGATTTAGAGGTTATGAGGTTTATAGTTATGCTTCGCATCAGGAATTAGGATGTATTTTGATGCAGCTTGGTAAAGTGATTATATATATGCATCGAGACAGTTAAGGTCTTATGAGTTTAAATTATTTGGCACATGATTTAGAACTTGTTGCAACAGTGATTGCTTTAAAAATTTTGGAGATATTATTTATAGGGTGAAACATTTTGGATTTATATAAATCATTAAAGTTTGAGGTATTTATAAAGTCAGAAAGAGTTAAGTATGAGACAGAGATAATGGATATAATTACTTAAAGTTTATGATTGTACAAATAAGTATTATCTAGTAAAGCTAGTGTTGTATCTGATACATTGAGCAGAAAATCCAATAACAGTGTAGCATAAATTCAAATATTGAGGTTACCAAATCTAGTGAAATAAAGAGCATAGAATGTTGAGTTAAATTTGGGGCAAAAGGAAGTATTATTAGCTATATTGAATTTAAGATCAGTTTTACATTAAAGGATTAAAAAAGCCCAAAGTCAAGATTCAAAATTTGTGAATCTTATTGGAAAATTGAAAATGAATCTGAATTTTGAGTTTGAATTGGAAAATGATACTTTATGGTTGAAGTAAGGAGTATGTGTATCCGATATAGATGGTTGAGAAAAGAGACTTTTGGAGGAAGCAAACATAGCAACCTATGTTATACGTCCTAGTAGTAATACGCTAAAACAAAGTTTAGTGGCTAAGGATGAAGAAGCAAGTGGCTGAATGTGTGACTAAATGTTTGATTTGCCAACAGTCTTAACTATTATAGATATGATTAGAGCTTATATTTTGGAGTTCCTAGGAGCTTGAGATCAATATACAGCTCTGATTGAATTTGATTATAACAATCATTATCACAGTAGTATCGGTAGGACACCGTATGAGGTGCTATACATTAGAATGAGTCGTTTGCCTTTATATTAGGATGAAGAGGGCTTAAGGATTGTTGAAGGCCTATAATTGAATCGAGTTACTGTTAATAAGAAAAATTGATCTGTAGCAAAATTTAAGTGACTCAAGAAAGACAAACGAGTTAGGTGGATCAACACTGAAAAGATATAAAATATCGAGAGAAAGATAAAGCGCTTATGAGAGTATCGCCTTGGCAAGGGTATGCTGAGGTTTGGTAAAAAGGGAAATTAAGCCCAAAATATATTGATCCATATGAAATTATTAAGAGAATAAGGCCATTAACTTATGAGTTAGTAAGATGTCTTAATTCATAATGTGTTACATATGAGCATGCTTAGGAGATATTGGTATGATCCAAAATATGTGTTATTAACACAAGAAATGAAATTACGAGTAATATGAGATATATTAAGGAAACCAACTATGATAGTGGGTATCTGAATAAGCAATTAAAAAATTGAGGGATTCCATCTGCTATAGTCATTTGGGAGAAATCATTCGAGTGGAAAAGTTACGTGGGAAAACGGAGGAGAATATGAGAAAATAATGCCCCCATCAATTTAATCAATCAAATAATAATTTTAAGGACGAAATTTCTTAAGGGGGAGAGAATTGTAGTATCCCATTTTCTCATACTAAGGGTTATAACTCTAGATAACTATTCATGAGAACCATTATTGAGTAATTATAAGGTGCATTGCATACTCATGCATATCAGTAGCATACAAACACATACAAATTGATTTTTATACACATTGCAATGACTGTTTAAGCACTCATTTAACATATTCCCAGGTATAAATGGTTTTTTTTCTGATTATGATGAGAATAGTGAATGTTATGTCTTGAAAATTTATTTGGCAAATTATATTATTGATTTAGAATTTTTTGTGAAAATTTAGAAAATTTATGATATTTATGAGTATTTTTGGACTAGAAAAAATGCCAAGTGATAACAAAATTGATAAATGGTGGTAGAATTAAGTGTCAAATGATAGTAGAAATTATTGATAAGTGACATTAAGATTTAATGACAAGTATCATTGAAAATTAGGAGACAATTGGATTAAAAATTGGGAGACAAATGGACTAGCTATTTAAAAGACCAGTAGAGACCACAAGGTGGTGACATATGGTAAGTGACAAGTGTCACTTGCCTTGCCACACACCTCACTTACGCATGGCTTAATTGAAAGACAACTGTTGTAGTCTTTCATTTTTACTTCTTTGGTTAAATGCTCTTCTTCATTTTGTTCTTCGCTTCTCCTTCTCCATTCAGGACATTTTCTCACCAATTTTATACTCACAATTTGAGCTGCAATCATCTTTTACCTTACTAATTCAAGATCCTTGCTATTTCTTCTTCTTGTCACTAAAAGAACCCACCTATTCCACCCTCCATGTTAATGATTGTGTGATATAGGGAGTTAGGGTTTCTTAAAGATTTTGAAGAAGTTTTGGGTGAATTAAGTAAGTACATACTTGATCTTTATGGGTTGTTTTAAATGAAATATATATGGTGATGGTTTTGAGATTAAATGATAATGAAAATGAAGT
The DNA here is from genome assembly GCA_027576715.1 of Erythroxylum flavicans. Taxonomy (NCBI): domain Eukaryota; kingdom Viridiplantae; phylum Streptophyta; class Magnoliopsida; order Malpighiales; family Erythroxylaceae; genus Erythroxylum; species Erythroxylum flavicans. The sequence goes on from JANZXP010019501.1 coordinate 9,300, forward strand.
TCATTTTACATTACATCGTGGATGAACAAATGGACATATTCATGTCATATTGTGTGTTTATAATGAGTAATAGATTATGGAATGTTATAGTGTTGGATAGATAGTAAAATGGTGATTGAAGAGTGACAATTGTTGATGAAGACATGAATATTTACTGATGTTTTGTTTTCATATAATGATAAAAATAGATTATGTATTTGTTTTATGGATGATTAATAATGAAATTGGTGCTTGAATGAGAGTTAATAATTGATGAATAAAAAGATATGTTTATAACCTAATTTTATGTATAAGATTAGTGCAAAATTGTAAATGAAGGAATGATATAAATATGTTCTATTTTGAGTATATGAGAAATATGAGTTATAAATTGTCATGTGAAAAAATAGATTGAACTTTGAAGTTAAAGAAAAGGCAAGTGTAGTGTCTTGAAAATAGAAGAAATAAGATGATAGTTTTGAGATAAAGTGAAGTTGAATGTATATTGAAACATTTATAAATGTATGGATACTTGAATGTCCTATTTTTGTATATAAGATGAACAACGATTTATGATGTGTTTTAATAATGTTTTTAAGTTGGAAATGAGGTGAGAATGAAAGGGAAATGTAGTAGAAATAATTAATTGAGCCTAAGATGGTTTAGTTGTAACATATGAGAGTGAAAAATCTAGAAAAACATGGAGGAAGATGCAGGAATATTTGGATTTGCGTAGCCCATGTGGGAATGCATCCACGATCGTGGGAATATAAGAGAATGGTTGGAACGTTCTTGTGGCTAAACCCACGATCATGGGAATGGCCAAAAACGTGAATTCTTCTTCTTTAAGTGAGGTTTTAGATAAAAAATGATAAGGTACTTTCCTATGATGCATTTAGACTTTAAATGAACCTATGTGATGGTGGATTAGGAAACTAAATGTATGATATGCTTAGGGTGATAATCAAGGTTATAACTTAAGCATGGATGATTAACATCAATGAGACAAATTGTAGAAATTTAGAGATGTTATAAGAATGAAAATGACCCTATAAATGCTAATGTGATTCAAAGAAGAAGAGTAATATGTATTAAGTAAGAATGAATAAGAACTTGAATATTATGTGATCATATGATGCTAGAAAAGAAATGATGAATGATTAAATTATGATATTAGAATGACCAAATTGTTTAAGCTATGAACCTAAATGCAAGCTTGACATACACAAAAGAAATGATGATTAAATGATCAAGAGATGTGATTAAAGAAACATAATTAGAATAATCAAATTAAGTGTGCATTATACATTACACATATACATATGTGTAAGATTGAATGTTTATGTGATTGTGCAAATTAGTAACGTGTTCACAATGTGTGTATAGCATGAAGTTGATACACAAGATTGAACATCAATATATAGACATTTCCAGATCTTGGAAGCAAATGCTAATCTGGAGCCTACTGTAAGTTAACCTAGATGGTCTCACTTTAATAGATTGTTTCTATTTAAATTTCTGTATTGAATTATTAATTGTGTGAACATTGATAGTCCAAGGAGTTTCCTAAATGAAAATTCATTGCAAATGTTCATAATTGAATGTGAATGAGAAAGAAATAAGTGTACTCAATATGATTGTTAAATGTCGGACTATTGTTTGATGAAAATATGAAATGAATGAAAGTGATTGATTGCATATAATGAGAAATGATGCATTTCATTACATGATATGCATGATCAGATAAAGGAGTTGTGATTGGAGTGGCTAGTGAAAAAGAGATTAAAGCTCATAAATGCTCATAAAGAGCCATAGGCTCAATGTAAAAAATGAGCCTAATATCCACAACAGATACAGGACAGTTAAAAGGGAACTCGATCATAACAAAGTAATAATGAAAGTGAGTCATATGTGCATTGCATATAAATAAATTGATGTATATTAAATGAATAATTGAAATGAGGTATATGTATTGATTTGAAATTGAAGTGTGAAATGATGTTCAAATTTTGAATATGTGAATTATCTATGAATATTAATATGTGAAATGTTCTATCGCTATGAGTGAACCCATCGAGGATGGTTCGCTTATTGAGTTTGCAAAACTCACCAAATTGCAACGTTGTCTTTCAGGATCAGAGGAGATATCCTGTTAAACAAATTGAAGTATGGCCACTGAATTCTGACATAAACTAGGGGTCAAGATCAGTTTGCATCTACATATGTCTTCAGTCATTTTTATATTGAGATTTGTTTTCTGCAACTGTTGAATACGTATATATGAATTATGTACAATGTATTCATGAATTCAGTATGTAATATCACCTTTTATATTTGTAATGGGCCCAAATGATTACTGGAATTTTGATGATTTGTTTAATGTTCGTGACGCTTATGACTGATGATGCCTTAAATAAAATAGGCAAAATAATGATTATTGGTTTTTCTAAAAATGTGTGTGATGTGTGAAAAATTTTTAATGATTCGATGTAATCTTCCTAACATGCCACTTTCATAAGGCATGTGCTCGAATGTCCTTGGGATATACAAGTAGGTGCTAGGTGGGAGTGGGTTGTTACAGTAATATGGAGTCAGAAGTTGCTAGTGGCCACATACAATTACAGTTGCAAGAGCTCGAGGAGTTGCGACATAAAGCATTTGAGAATACCCAGATTTATAAGGAGAAGACTAAGGCATTCCATGATCACAGCATTTGTAGGAAGACTTTTGTGGTGGGGCAGAAAGTAATTTTATATCATTTATGCCTCACAATCTTTCAAGGTAAGTTACACTCTCGATGGATAGGTCCTTCTGAGCTTACCCAGGTATATCCCTATGGAGCAGTGGAGATCTGAAGTGCCAAGATGAGAAAAGAGTTTAAAGTCAATGGACATCATCTCAAGCCTTACTTTGAGGGATTTCATATTTACAACGTGGAGGTGATGGAGCTTGAAGCTCTAACATACATTAGTTAATATCGGTTGACAGGGTGGAGGTTGTGACCTTAGCCAAGCACTTATTGGGAGGCACCACAACCTTATCGTTTCATTTTAGTTTTTTGTTGTTTTAGTTTTCTTTCATTTGGGAACCTTATTTGCTTTTTGTCTATTTTATTTTTAGGAATGTAAGATCATAGCTGTGAATTCTACTTTCAAGTCACTGAGCCCTTTTTAATCCAGGGGAGTCCTTCTGTTCTTATCCCTTTGTGTTTTTATTGATTTTAGAACATTTGGGACAATGTCCCATTTAAGTGTGACAGTGGGGCTAGTTTAAAATTTTTGCATTTTTGCACTTCAACTATGATGAATGTTGAACCATGCCATTATGTCATAGTATTTAGATTGAGAATTGAGTTGTGCGCTTGAATTTGAATTAGGTAGCTTGAGTGGAAGGTGAATCATCTGGATTGATTGAAGGAATTAGTTTCATAAACTCAGTCAATAATTTAATACTTGAGTGATTAGGTAATGTATGAAATTTTGATGGATTTTCATATAAGTACATGCAATGTTTTGAACCTATATGATTGCATTTCATAGTCATTATGTTTCTTTGTTGTGTGTGATGCTCCCCTAAGAAGATTACCTTCAGAACTTGCATTGAACCAGTTTGAAACTACAAGATGTATGCTTTATGGAAATGATTAAGGCCTTTTTTATTTGAAACCCTTAGCTTAAATGATCTACTAACTCATTTTCCCCTTGCCAACCCCTTTGAGCCTTTAACCTTGTTTGTTTCTAAATTAATTACCTTACATTGAAACCTAAAAAACCCATTAGCCTTACCCTGTCATAAGTTTAATTAAGTCATGAGTGAGCATTTGATGTATATGACTAAGGGACTTTTGTTTTGTATTTAATTCTGAGATGTTTTGAGAGGCACTTCTACTCATGTTTTATTAATTTGTGTTGCTATTATTTCCCTATTATTTTAGTGTTATTCAAAAGAAAAAATGAGAAAAAAGGAAGAAGAAAAAAAGAAAAAAAGAAAAACATATTTGTTTTTAGAGTTATTGATTAAAAGTGTCTTTGTTTCTGTTGTTGAAGGAAACATAATAGCATTAGTTAGTGATGAGTTGTAGTTCATGGTATTTATATACATATCCTAGAATTTGTGTTTAGTTATCCCTTCTTACTTCGCATGTAACACCCCATTACCCTAGGGTACGCATCGGGACGCCCGTAGGTCATTCCGACACATATCCTAAGATAAGGGAG
>JANZXP010019558.1:0-13492 GCA_027576715.1 Erythroxylum flavicans
ATTAAATCAATCATTTATACCCGAAAATGTCAATTGAGTGCATGAACAAATTTTTGTACTGTGTGCAATAATCAATGTCACATACATGATGCTATTTTTTGCATAAGCATGAAATGTAACTTTTGTCTAATCTCTCAATGCTATTTTTCAATTACAGAAATATACAGTCCTAACCCTTAATATGGAAACAGGATGCTACATATCCTGCTTCCAAACTGATTCTTTTATACCCCTCACTACTGGATAATCCAAAGGTAAGTCAATCATATTCACAAACTCATTATTCATATTTCCTCCTTTCTTATCTTTAGAACTTTTATACCAATCTAGATACCCATGGATCTTAAAGTAGGTATCTCTTGTATGTCATTTCATCTTGCAAAAATCACATAACATATCCTCCTTGTTCAACTTTTTTTAGAAACACCTCTACCAACCCCTTTTGTACTACTGTTACCAAAATTACGCACCATCATAGCACTAGTTGTACTCTCAATAAAAGTAACGTTAACCTCCTGTTATTTTTCAACCCTAACCACCATCGCATAAGCCCTATCTACATGAGGCAAAGGTTCCATCATAACTATCTGACTCAAAATAGCATCATACTCTTCATTCAATCCCATAAGAAATTGTACTAATCGATCATTATCCCCAAAATCAATTAACTGCTTTAGGGATCCACATGAACACTGTCTTAGGGCTCTGCATGAACATTGTGGGATGGGAGCTAAACAGTTCAGTTCATCCCACAAACATTTGAGTTTAGTGAAATACCTGCAAATAGACAGTTCACCTTGAGAAATTGAACTGATTTCTCTTTTGATCTGATACAGCAACGGCCCATTACACTCTCCACACCGCCGCTTTAGTTCTTTCCAAAGGTCCCTAGTCGAACTTGTGTACCAAAAAGACTCCACGATGTCTTTGGAGATGGCGTTAAGAATCCACGATGTGACCTTAAAGTCTACCCGACTCCACCGATCATAGTCTGGTGAGTTTTCTGCCAGTCATTTACACTTGTCGTTGATGAAATCAAGCTTCAGCTTTGCACCTAAAGCGATTCGCATCGTACGACTCCAAGATAAGTATTTGTTGCCATTTAACGGAGTCGTGACGAGAATCATCCCAAGATGATCTGAATTCTGCAGAAACATCATATTCTTGCCATCATTTACACTTCCAAACAATGATCTTGAATCACTCATGTCGTCTACCATGATTCAGCTGGAGAGAAACAAGGATCAACTTGCTCTGATACCATAAAGAAATCATAAACTAGGGATTTCAGTTTATAGATAGAACTGATATGAAAGAATGGGTTATCTTTATTCATGAACCAAGATGGTATATATTCATAAACCAAGATGGTATATATATACCATCACTGTATATAACAATAAAACGGTGACTATCACTATATAAAACGCAACCCACACTAAAAATAAAATAAAACCTATACAGCATAAGAAGTTACAAGCTATATAATATAGGATAAATACAGAGAAAAATACATTTCTACACTTGCTATCTTCTAATGAGTGCCTGTAGATATATAACAAGTTATATTATTTGTTTAATGACGTTCGTAATTTTTTGTTGCTTGTGGTGTAGGGTAGGGACGTTTACATTCTAGTTAGTAACTCTCTGGTTAGAATTTTATCTGATATTTGGAGGATCTTGTCTTATATACTCTCCGATTTGAGTTTATGGAAGTGAAAAGTATAACCCACTTTCTCATTTGATGTTTGTCTACTTTTACCAAGCTTGTCTAAATGACTAAGCTCGATTTGAAGTTAATTTAAGGACTACTGACATAAAGAAAATTGATCAATTCTAGAATTTGTTATTAGGAAGAAATGTCAAGTTGCTTTAATTCTTACATGGAATACCACTATTTGATTAATTTTTTGAAACTATATGGTACGTTAATGTTATTTTACCCCTTATCTCGAGAACTACATTTGTATATACAAATCATTGTTCAATATAGCACCCAGTAGATGAACCACTATTTTCTCCTCTCACGTTCAAGTACATTTGTTGAAGAGTTTTTTGTTTTGTTTTTGGTTATAAGCTCTTCTAAAATTTTCTTAGTTAAAGCATGTTCATGGTTTTGTTTCATCCATGTTACAAGGCTAAGCTGATGTTGGCAAATCTGCCTTTATTGATGCTTTACTCAGTAAGTATTCAGATTTAATAGAGCTTTCAATAACATTTCTTTTGAAATTTTAAGAAAGAACATGCACAGATGAAGTTCTCAGTGAACACGCTTTTGTTTTAAAAGCATCTTGTTATTTCTACTGTCAATGTTAGAAACCATGGCACAACGGGATTCAGCTGCTACAATTGATCAAAAATGCAATCCTATACAATATGTTGTCCCTAGAACGATTTTAGGTCTGATTCAAATTAATGCACTCCTAGGAGGAAGGGTATGCCACATGTTATTTCATCTCAAATGGTTGATTGTCTTTATTGATTCTATTTCTAAACCCCTTTAAGTTATTTTTTAATGACAAATTATTTGATACATTTGGAGTTCATCTCCACCACAGGCAATCTATAGTTGTTCATTCTGAGTAATTGGCTATCCTTGCTTCTCAAAGTTGTCTAAAGGGAACAACTTTACCTGTATGCACTCTTACAAAGTGTCCTTCGCAATTGTTCATAAATATGCTCAATTAATCAAAAATTTTTCTTCCGATAAACCAGAATGCTAGGGTTGCTTCTAAAATTGGAATAGTAAATCGATGGAATTCCGATGGATTAAATGGTTTTTTTATATTTTGAAGAGGCCTTGTTCGAACTGATGTCTTAAAGGTTACTAATTTAAAGATCTTGTGAGTTCTTCGTTTGTGAATGTGTTATAATTCTAGCTAATCCAGGTTCTCCTAGAAACTTCTTTAACATTCTATGTCCCAAAAGCTCAGCAAATCCATGTCGTGCCCATAGAAAAAGTTGATGAATTTAACCAGGTAACAACGTTCTTGACGTAAAGTTAGTGCAATCATATGTTTCATATTGCATCTTTAACTCCAAAATCTTGCATAAAGAACTAGGTGTTGTATTGAATCCCCCTACAAGAATAGACAAAGCAGATGATTGAAAAGGACTCCAAGTTGCTCTCATCGATATGGACAAACCTAGAGTCATTCTAGTTATGTTGTAATTCTTTAGTAATATCAACATTTATAATTCATAAACTAACCTCTATATTTACTATTTTATCTATAAGAATTGTTAAAGTTGTAATTAAAATCTTGTATAAGAAGAATATTCTTTTTGTTGTTATAATTTAATAATCTTTTATTTTTTATAAACAATGAAAACCTAGCCAAATGTTTTTAGCTACGTTTAATTTTTAGTTGCGGAAATTAAACATAGCCAATATTTTTTGACGACGATTTCTTAAAACGTCGCTAACTGTTTTTCTCTACGAAAATAAAACGTAGAAAAAAAAACTATTGGCGACTATTAGTGAAAACGCCACTTATAGTTTTCTACTACGAGAATTTAGTGACCTTTTGCAACGAATATAAATGTCGTTAATTACTATTAACGACGATTTCCGGACATTTAGTGACAATTTTTCATGGTCAAATGTCGTTTTTGTTGTAATGTAAACTATATCACTAGATAATACAATACATATCAACTTATGTTAAAAGTCGCTAGTACATGTACTAAAATAAGTGATTCATTGGTGGGCAAATGAAGCTTGAGTGGACTAATATGGTTGAGGTATCAGGAGTATCAGTTGATAGCAAAAGGAAATTTATCTTCCTCCATTATCGACAATTCGGACCGTTGATGTTATCATGCTTGATATTATAACGATAGACGAAGCGAGGACACCATAGACCAACTACTTAATCGTATAAATGTCTAAAAAATAACGGGTTAGAAGATCTAAGAAAATTTGATTTCTTTGTTTTAAGTTATCTAAATGAGAAATAAAGATGCGATGAAGATATGATAAGAAGTGCTTTCGGGTTATCAAGTAAATTTATTAAATACAAATTTATTTGTTTCACATCATCACTGTTAGATTATATACCGGATTCACGCAGAGTTAGAATTTCGCTTTCGTCATTCCCTTCGTTTATTACGAATTTGTCAAAATTACAGCCACCCCACTCGAAGTGGATATTTTTATATTTGGATTTGGATTTGGATTTTTGGCTCGCTCATCTCTCGATTAAAATACTTAAAGAGAATATTGGATTGTAACTAACATAGCTCACCCAGGTTTAGCAGGAACGTAATTTCCTATAATCAGTAGTAATCGATTGTTTATATCCTCCGTTTCGTAATTCATAACCATCAACATAAATAATTTATACATGAAATACCAAAACAAAACAAAAAAAAGAGATCGGTACCAACACTATTGCCAAAATCGGTACAGTAGTGGCAGCATTGAACGAAAACTTGCAAACATCAAATAGATGTGTTGACATTTTGTCATTCCATAATATTATAATTAATTAATTACAAAGATAAACCTAGATCAACATGTACCTCTTACAATCCAAAATCGAACACGAGCGATTGGGATCAAATCTCCTAGATCTATTAACCTGTACTAACTCTGTTCTTCACAATCACATTCATACATTATACATTTTTCTAAATTCCACATTTTTCTAAATTCCACATATTTATGTGAATAAAATTGCGTAAAACAGAGTACAGATTGGTACATACAGAATTTCGTTCCCGAGCGACTTCGAGCATATCCAATGGCGTAGAATGTTTCTCTAATTATTAAATTGTTGAAATCGTTAAACGTCATGAGATCGTAGTAAGCAAAAAAGCCATCATAGGAGATCGTGAGAGAAATTAACCGCCAAATCCCAGTAGTGAGCAACTCCAGCATCAGCAAAAACTTTTCGGCCAGCAGCTTCTGTCACACACGTGTTCAGAGAACTTGTGGAAGTTCTGTTTGGCAACACTACCCTGCCATACCAATACACACCTGTTGGCAGGTTTATCCTCAGTTTCATCAACATCTTGCTCTTCTTCTACAGACTCGGCCCAGTTTATCCGTTTCAGCATTAGATTACCATATCTCTTGATAGATTTGCTACCTCCTTCAACAACCACAACATTAATTCCCTCTGTCATCACACAACAGCCAGTCAAGCGGTTCTCATGAGCATTAACATCAACTTTGAAGCGGATCTTCTTGTGAGAAAGGTCATTGATTCTGTAAACAGAAACAATTGTTTCTAAAGTGTTTGGGTCATCAAAGAGTTTCCTCTCCTTCTTTTCCCGACGCTCTGCTGGAGTGAGTTTTCGTGCAACATTTCGATCAATGTGAGCTTGTTCACGCTCAGCAGCCGCAAAGCGGATTTCCTTTTCAAGTCTAGTTGGGTCCTGTGTTGCTTCAGAGCCAAGAACTTTCATTAAATTGCTCATTTTAACTTTGGGTTTGGGAGGTTCAACTAGGCCTTGTCTAATCATCTCCTGTTTATCTTTCTCCCGTGCCAAACGCCGTTGAGTACGCAGCTTCTTCTGCTCCTTCTTAGTTAGTTTCAAAGGTTGTGGTGGTGGGGGAGCTGGCTCTGCAGGGGGTTCAATGGGCTTTGGGTGTTCTACATATATTGAGATCTTCTCCATCTTCAATTCACGCTCAGTTACAGTACCATCACAGATTTCTCCATAAAAACCAGTAGGAAGAAGAGGCATATCCCTGTCAAGAACATCATTAAGCAAGGAGATCATAAACATAAGTTTGATAAAGGACTAAGAATTAAGTAAGATGAGACCAATCTGCTTAATCTTCCTCTGAATACCATAAGTTCAAGACACTGAGGATGTTAAAAAGGCATATCTTGCAATGTAGGAGACAACATATGATGAAGCGAAGCATCGCGTTAAAGTTTAAATCATCCCCAAGAAACATCAAAAGCCGCCCTCTGTTTCAACAAGTTAGCTCAACTTGATTGATCAAGAAACTGCCCTAGACAAAATAATACCCTAGAACCCAAATACAAGGCAATGCCTTGAAATAGATTGGAAAAGGTTGAAGAATCTTATACTTTTGTCCCCACCGCATGACATGCTAAGTCCAAGTTTATACAAATACATTGTAAGTTGATCACAACTTATATGACTAAGTCAACAAGTATAATCAGCCTAACTTTTGAAAGCCTTGAATTGGGACTGTCAAATCAAAGTATACTGCGTGTTTGTCACACAAAATAAGACAGGTCAACATGCTAATTCCTCTCAATTCCAAGCAATTCAAAGAAAGTTATTTTTTACAAGATCAATTCATAAAGTAGGAGTACGTAATCCCAATTTTGGACTGACTCAATTATCATCAAACTATTACAAGTTATTGCAATGATAGTATTTGGAAGTTAATATTCCAATCTCCTGGGATTACAAATTTACAACTCTAAGACCCTAACAGGCACCAAAATCAAGTCAAACTTGGTTGTGTGCATATATCCACAGTTATGTTTCACTTTGAGGATTTGTGGTTAAGGAAAACTAGGAGAAAGTATAAAAATACTAAATGCAGAAAAGCCACAAATCAGAAAAAGGCTCCATAAAAGCCATATCCTAAAAAAAATCAATGACATAATGTAAATAACAAACAATAACTTTGCAAGGTCAATAAAAAGTGCAGCTACCGCAGGCTTTTCTAGTCAGTAATGGCCCCCCTGTCAAATTTGCATGATACAACACCAAAAGCAAATATATACTTACCACCACTCAATCTCAGGAATCGGGTCTTTAACTTTTTCTTTGGTTATAATTCTCTCTGATACTTCAATCAAATTAGGGTTTACGTCAGGAGCAGCTTTAGCTTTTGCATGCAGTGCTAGCCTTGCCTTAATATCTTTAGCTCTTTCCTCTCCAAATTGGCTCTACAATTACCAAAACTTTGAAACATTATTACAACAGCAATACGCGATCAAGATTGAGGAAATGATGAAATCACCTAAGCAAATACCTTTAGTTTGCTCATTTCAGCCTCCTTCGACCATTTTCCTTCCTCCACAAACTGAAAAGTCATTCGCTTGGGTCTAAGAAGTTTGCTCTTATCAATGCCCATCCTTGGATCAAAATGGCGATTGATTTCAGGATCTACTTCAAGTTCGGGTTTTAAAATTTGGAACGCATCCTTTTTCTGCTTGTTAATATTGACCTGAAATTTTGGAAGAATGACAAACATAATATTAAGGCACTCATACTTGCCATTCTATTTTGAAGCACCCACCCGGCGATGCGCTCCTGGCCTTAACTGGCCGGGTCGTGCCTCCGGTGCTGTTACTTTGAAGAAATTAAATAACTAAGAACTGTCAAAAGAATCAAATAAACAAACCTTTAGGGTGCTAAGGTTGCTTGGCTTAGTTGCATTCACAACATTTCCATGTTCATCTATTTCCCTACCAAGAGCATCAACACGAAGAACAGGGGCCTTAGTTGGCTTCTGAGGCACAGTAATATCAACTTGCATCTGTCCAGGGAACATGTTAATGAGAGGTGCAAACTGAGGGTCCTGTCGAAATCCCATTTTAGCCGCCAGTTCCTGAGCACGTTTAACAGCTTCGATGTTATGAGCATTAGCAAGGCCAGGAATAGATGCCAAACGAGTTCCAGTTTGCATTGCAGAAGCTTCATTAACAGCAGAAACAGAGGACGAAATTAGCATTGAACCTCCTGAAGCAGCAGTCGATGAAACTTTCAATCCTTCACTTAAACCTGCTGGTGAACTACCACCTGCACTTGGCACAGTGCTCTTGCTCAACTAAATGGGCAAAGACAACTACCATTACATTGGTGACTGATGTGTGAATTCGAAAGTGATAAATAGATATAACCAATGAGTAACTTACAAGGGTTATTTTCTTCAGCTTCTCTGAAAGTTCCTTCTGTTTCTGTAAAGCTAGCTTAGCTTTGGCTAAAGCATCAAGTGACAGACTCCCACTTTTCCCAGCAGCCGGAGAAGTCCCATCTGTACTAGATTTTCCAGTAACCTCATGAGATCCGGTAATACTAACTCCCTTACTTTCATATGTGTTTGAAATTGAAGATACCTTGGTTGGAAGGGAATGAACAGGCGCCACATAAGGCTCATTTGAGAAGATCGATTCCTTCACTTTCGACTCCAGAATGGCCCCCTGTAAAACCAATTTTAATTTCAAGTCAGAGTGCCGGAAAATGATAAGTATAGCTACAACAAAAACACTGTCAACATGGTAAATTAGCCAAGAAAACGATGACAAGCAATGAACTTAAAGGAAAAAAAAAACACCAAACTGCGTTCTATTACAGAACATAAACCTTGATATCAACATTATTCTGCACAAGTTGGTAAAGGAAAAAGAACTAATCTACCTTTTATACAGCAACTGAAAATATAAACCAAACATGAAACAAGTTACCACCAAAGTAAGAACCACTAGAAAACAACAAATTAATAGTAAGAGAGAACTCACATCCCCAGAATGATGAATATCCCCGTTGGATGTATCAGCATCACCAATTTGATCATCAAACACCTCCTCCTTCACTTTCAAGTTACTCGAATAATTCACTTCCTTTGGGAAACTACTATCAAAGTTAGTAGAAATGTCCTCTTCTTTGACCTTATCCCCAAATCTCCTTCTAGGTCTCCTCTCTCTCTCAACAGCCCTATCCTCACTCTCTCTTCTCTCCTTCCTTTTCTTTCTAGCTGCTTCATACTCCACACCACTCTCTCTCCCCTCATACGATCCCTCTCTCTTCACTTCTCTTTCTCGAGACTTTTCGCGAGTCCTACCTTCTCCGTCATCGCCACCATCATACGACCACCCCCGGTCCTTGCACTTCACAGATTTGCGAGATCTCTCGTGATCGTCGCTGCTCCCCTCACTGTCGTCGTGAGAAAGCTCGCGGCTGACCTCCCGATCCTCGCGCCTCGACGAAGACGACTTGTGGCGGCGGTGGTCGCGATCTTCACGCGAGCGTTTGGAGAACTTTTCCTTCTCGGAGGTTCTATCCATCGCTAGGTTTTCTCTTCCCTCTTCGGAGCTGGGATGCCGAAGCTGGGCAGTGATTGGACATGCGCTCTAAAGCTTTTGAGCATTGGAGGGCAAGGTGTGGGTCTATTTCGATATGAAATAGGGATTTGAGGCCCAATCCATAATAAAGGGACGCACACTTTTCGTTAACTTGATTTATTCTGCTTATAAAATAACCATAACTACTTCTAACAAGAAGCCCAGTACATTATTCCATTTGAAATGCTGAAAAGACTTTGCTTGTGTAAACTGTAGCATGGCAGCAATTGTTGCCTTCCTGTTCGCCAGATAAGAAACTAAACTACGTCCACATCTATATCAATTCGTACATTGTACACAACATGTATGTGAATGAAAGTATAACAAATTACTTACAGTTTTCCTACAATTCCTCATCTTCTCTCCATTCTTGCTTAACGATCTCATTCTTCCTTCTTCCTTTTCTATTCTTCCTTCTTCTTCAAGTAAAACTCTCGGTCCTAACCTCTTGGTATGAGAGCATCGATTCTGCAACTACCAACCCACCCATGATGGTCGATCGTACTAGAGCAAGAATTTCCTAGTAATAGCTCGTGCACTTGCAGTCACAAATGGATGAGTTCCAAACAGCCCCGGCCCTGGGCAGGGGCGAGCTGGGCCCTGCCTAGGGCCCAGTTTTTTAATAAAAAAATTATATATATAATTTATTAAAAAAAATTTTAATTATTTTTTAATTAAAATGAGGGCCCATATTTTCTTTTTTGCCCAGGGCCTACAAAATTTTAGGACCGGCTCTGGTTCCAAACCTTCCGTCAAGAGACACAAGCATTCCAGCATGAGACCCGAACTTAACTTACGAAACTAGACATCATCGCCTGATATTGGAGATACTGGGTGCCCTCGATAAACTCATTGAGGGGCAAACCACATGAAGAAAAGAATGGAGCTAGCAAAAAGCATACTAGACTTATTGAGGAAGGATAAAACTCATCAAAAGAAGGCCCCCCATGCAAACCGATACGACATCAACGATAACCACTCTGAGATCCACAACAACAATAAGAAAAAGGTATACCATCCACTCTTATTGCCAGTACTACTTTGAGAGACGAAGGAGGGGGAAACAATCATAGTCGAACAATGGGGGATGAGGGTGAGAATAGGGACAAAGACTTATGAGATCCATAAAGAAGGGACTCAACTTCCATATATAGGAGGGGGTATGAATGGAGAATGGAACTAGGAAGGTCATCATCAGTACGTTTTGAAGTTGGAGATACCATATTTTGACAGCAACAACCCAAGGTATTGGGTGTGCAAATGTGAGAAGTATTTCAGATATTAGAAGATCGATGAAGCACCAAGGGTAGAATTGGTGTACATGCTATTGATGATAGGGTGGAAATCAAGTTCTAAAGTTACACTACTAATAGAGAACGACTGGTTTGGGGAGAGTTCGTGGAGAGTCTGTACCTTAGGTTTGGAAGGAAGAGCACTACAGAGTTGGTTGACAAGTTTAACAAGATAAGACAAGTAACCATAGTGGAGGAATACCAGGGGAGGTTCGAAGAGTTGGAGGAGACCAGGGTAGGGAAGGTTCTCTTATTTGCAACACTAATACACCTCGCACTCTTGTATGCACTGCAGCACGTCTGCCTTCATCCCTCGCCAGTAAAAGCTGCCTTAGGTGTTGGAATGTTCCCCATATCCTAGAGTGGCACCAGATTACTAACGCATGTATGGTTTTGATTAGCTACCAACGCAGCTTGTATTCCTTCCCATGTAGATTTGATTGTGGAACCTCATAATGCCCTACATAAGATTGTACCCCATGCAAGCCTGTGGCTCAATCAGGAGGGCGGCAATGCATTCCTTCGTAAATGTGTCCCCCTTAAAACTCTCTATCACCTCCTTGAGCCAAGTAGGAATAACAGTGGAAATAGTCGTTAACTCGCCTTCATCACGCTCTATCTCTTCATAAATATGGGACAGTACATCCGCAGCCCTGTTCTCTTTCCCCCTCCTATATTTAATCTTGTTCTCTAGGCCTAGCAGCTTGGTAACTCCTCTCTTCTGCAGCTGTGTGTGTAAACATTGCTGAAGAAAATGCTTCAAACTTTCATGGTTTGTTTGAATTACGAACGGTCGCACCTCTAAGTAATGGTGCCATTTATCTACTACCACGAGTAGCGCCAATAGCTTTTTTTCGTACACTAATAGCCATATGTTCTTAGTGCTCAACGCCTTGCTTAAGTATGCCAATGGTTTTCCCCTTTTCATCAAGATTGCTCCTAGCCTCATCCTAAGGCATTTGTCTCCACTGTGAATGGTTGCTCGAAGTTTGGCAATGCTAGCAATGGGGATTGAGTCATGGCCAGCTTTAATTCTTTGAAGGCATGCTGGGCTTTTTCATTCCATTCAAAGGCACCCTTTTTTAGTAATGCAGTCAACTTGCTAATATATTCATACCCCTTGACAAACCTCCTATAGTAGCCTGTTAGGCCTAAGATGTAGCACCCTAATCTTATAAGGTATATTCCCAAACCTACCATTGGCATTCGAGAACATACTCTACGAGAGTGGCATGCTAGGACAATCAGTTCAACTCATTGCAAAAATTTTCAAGCAACACACACATTTTTAGAAAGCGAAGAATCATTCTTGGCCCATTTTATTCAAAAAAAACACTTTTAGTCACAAGTGTAACAACAATTAACACTTCATCATATATTCCAATAATCAACTGGGCCCAATACAAAACATTTCGAGTCATACAGTCATTATACCTTTCAATTCACGTAAATGTTGTACAAAATTTGCGGAATACAATTTTAAAATACAAAAGAAAGGCTATAGACATATGTAGGTACAATTGATCCCAACCTCTAACTCTTATCCAAATGTAGTGGTTAGACTCCAGTTGGTCTAACTAGTAACTCGTCTGAGCCTGAAACAAATATTGCAATTTTGGGGTGAGTTTGCGAATTCAGTGAGTGAACCATCATTGATGTGCTCACCCATGTCAAGACACAAATATTACAAGCAATAACCAAATTCACATGTATATCATATTATTCAGAATCAGTTCTCATTTAACATATCTTCCAATTGTGTATACCAACTCACAATATATACAAGTTTCGATAAACACATTGTGAATACAAACGTTTCATATAATCATTTCATAATAATCTAATCATTCATCTCATCAAAATGTATACAAACATTGTACATCATTGTGTCAACACAATTCAATAACTTTTCACAACCATTCACATGATACATGTAAAGATTTATACGCAATGCACATGAGACTCCACTTTCATTTTTATTTTGTTGTGACTGAGTGCCTATTAATTATCCCATATCCCTTGTAGATACCAGGCTTATTTCAGGCACTAACCCATATCCTTTGTGGATAATGGGCTTATTTTAGGTACTGACCCATAACCCTTATGGATACCGAGCTTATTTCAAGTACTAACCCATATCCCTTGTGGATACCGGGCTTATTTCAGGCTGGTCACTCCGGTCATAATTCTTTTATCTGATCATGCACATCAATGTCACGAAATGCATCATCTCACATAATGTGTTATCAATCACTTTCATTCAGTGAGCATAATCATTTATCACAATCATTATATCAGAGTCCAGCATTCAACATTCAGTTAAGTATCACTTATTATATTCACATTCACATTCACATTTATCATCGGACCTTGGTCCGGCATTCAATAATAAAGTTGAGTATCATTTATTCAGATAAATTCACATACAATGAGCACTTCCAATACAGTCCTGAATAATGATCTCCTTAGACAATCAATGTCTAAAATTATCACAATCACATCAGTAATAGTTTGATATGTAAAAATTAAATAAGTAAAATACATCTAAGTCAACTCACTACATATATAACTCAAACAGAAAAGCACATATAATTGAGTTTACACATCTAGGTTAACTCAGTATGCTCCAGGTGAATTATTGCCTTGATGATCCGGTAATATTTGGATGTTTTCGATCAACTTATGCTTCTATATTATACAATACACACATAATCCACATATTACTAAGTTAATCAATCATATCATTGTTTAACCATGCACATGTATATGTATCACGTTCAATGAATGCTCAATTGACTATCCCAGGTATTTATCCCTAATCACATCACTTGACCATTAACATCATCATTTGTGTATGTTAAGCATACGCTTAGGTTCATAGATCAAAGAATTTGGTTAATCTAAGATCATCAATCATATGTCTATCACATATATGCTTTCCAATTCTTTCTCTAGGATTATAAGATCACAAAGTATTTAATTCTCATTCACCTTTACTTAATACATATTACTCTCACTTGAATCACATTAGCCATATATGATCACTTTTATTTCTATAACATCTCTAAATTTCTAGAATTTGTCTCAATGATATCAACTATCCATGCTTAAGTTATAACTTCCATTATCACTTCGAAC
>JANZXP010019579.1:0-13491 GCA_027576715.1 Erythroxylum flavicans
ATTTTCGTCGGTAATATTTGCTAATTTACCGACGGACAATTTTACCGTCGGTACGTTTACCGACTGGATTAGAAATATTCCGATGCTAAATTTACATACGGGTAAGCCACCGGTCGGTAAATTTAGCGACAGAATACATCGGACGGTCGGTAACTTTTCCGTTGATGTTACTGACGGTTTACCTTTTCTGTCGGTAATTTTACCGACAGTAGACAAACTTTCCGTTGGTGAATTTAGCTACGGCCGAATCTCCGACGTTTTTGACCGTCGGTTTATTCCGTCGATAATTTGGTATACCGACGGAATATTTCTTGATTCCGTTGATAATTTCCGTCTCTAATTCACTATTTTCTTGTAGTGTTATTTAACAATTTCAATGCCACAAATAAACTTAATGACCATATTTAATCACATTCACACGATTATTACGTCATAACCATACTTTATACCAAAAATACCTTTAAGGCTAAACTTAATATATCTTACATCAAACTTTTCTAATTCAATTCTTTTTCATTTCTTTACTTCATTAGCATCAAAACCATGCTATGAACATCATGAAACATGAAAATAGGATTTTAGATCAAATCACATTTAAAAAACTTAGCCATGGTTAATTCTTCCTTTCTTGATTTATTTTCTTGTTTCAACCCTTAAATACTTCCAAACTCATTATCTACTCCATGGCAAGTCAAAAATCACCATTCATCTTAAATAGATCCATCTCACACAAAAACCCACAAATCTATAAATTTAAACTAAGAAAACTTATCAATTTATCTTCCAATCTCTTGGGTATTTAATGAGCAGCTTTACTTAATCAAGTTTTCAAATCTCCATCAAAACCCACAAAAAAATGGCTGCACCCTTCCTCCTCTCAAGCTTGGCCACAATTCACCCTTGGTTTCTCTCATTTTTCTTCTTTTATTTTGCTCTCTCACGGCTACACTGTAAAATGAAGCAACTTTGTCCTACTTTTGGCTTTTTATACTCCTTTGGTGCATTCCACATGTCACCTTCCTATTATTCCACTCTAATGACTCGTTAATCTACTAACTTTTATATCAAAAAAAAACAAATTGCCCTTTATGTGTTTAATTCACCATCTAACCGAATAAGTTCTAAAAATATTTTGTAATTGCCTTATTATCAAATTGACCATGAAATACTCTAATTAGGGTTAATACTTACTGATTGGATGCTTTTAAAAAAATTTCGAATGGGTTTATTATTTTCCAAAAGGGCATTTTAGTCCTAAACTTTTGGAACTCTCGAAATCCATCCTATCGTCCTCATTTTCGATCCGTTTCAATATCATTAGACTCTAATACTTATTTCGGATAATTTTCAATATTTTGAGATTATGTCCCCCAAAAATTACTATTCACTCAGATTCACTATTCATCCGAAAACACTATTCATTGAAAATAAAAATTTATATTCAATAAAAGGAAAGGTTTTGGGTTTTACAATTTCTTACACTTTTAATCTCTGGAGTACATTGGACTATTGTTTTGGGTGTAATTATGGTTAGCTTAGGTGTAAGGGGTGACACATTCTATGTTTAGTAAAACCTATATCAATTATATCTTGAGAGTAACTTTTTACTTATATGGAAGCATTAAAAGATAGAAATTAGATTTATATAATACAAGAAAAGCTAAAGACTTTTAAAGAGAATCAAATTTGGGAACTAACAAAATTATATTAAGGGAAGGAGTTATATTGGGTTTAAATATGTTTATAAATTAAATACAAAGCCTTAAGCTAAAAAAATTGATAAAAGGGATTTTTTACTAATAGGCATAATTAATAACCCCCCGTCATCCTTATTTGGAATCCTTAGCTCACCTTAAACCTCTGATTACTATTCCTCACTCTTCACTCATATCTCACTGTATGTTGAGTCACCAGCTGTTATTAGCCCATCACTAATCACCATTATGAAGTTATCAATTGCCAATCACTCTTCCTCGCCACTCATCCTCCAATTGTGATTGATAAATTTTTAGCATACATTTATAATTTCATGTTTTATTTGCCATTAAAGTGAAAGGGATTGAGAAGAGAATAAGAGAATGGATGATTTGAAAGTTAATATGAAGGGAAATTCCATAATAGAACAATTAAAAATTTGTTGTAAATCCACTTTACTATTGTTTCTTTTATATAAAAGATAAGGTTGCAATTGGAAGTTTTAAGTTGGTCATTTCTTTAATACTTGTTAGTTTAGGTTGGTAGTTAAGTTTAGAAAATAGAGGAAACATTGTTCTAAGATTTCAAGTGACTTTGGATCCATTGATTTAGTCATATCATTTCAAATAAATATTTTGGATTATTTATGTATATATTAAACATAGAAGTAATCTTTTAAGATATATTATTTACTTCCTCTAAGATTTGACTAATCACAAACATATTACTTTAAACATTATGTTAGCCTCCCTACTCCACTATTGAGGGAGATAATAATATTAAAGCTTTGAACATAATGAATAAAATATTTAACTAAACATGCATATATACATGCATACATACATACATACGTACATATATATATATATATATATATATAAAAGCAAAACAACTAATATATATTTCAATTAACTTATTCAACTATTTCCATAACTTCTTGAATCAAGCTTGAGAGGTTTTTATTCAACCAATTACAATAATTTTATATAAATAGTAAGATATCCTCTGCTTAACATAGTTACCCTCATGAGTTTATAAAAATATATTTTCCATTATCCTTTACTTACACGTGTAAATAAGTATTGTAGTTGCATATTAGAGTGGAGCATTTAGGAAACATAAATAGGATGGCAAATAATTTTATAGAGAAAATTCTAATAAATTAATTAAGCTCACTCTCATTAAGTTTCATGCAAATGCCTAGTTATTAAGAGGAACAATTTTTAGTCTTAATACCAGAACCATTTAACCTAGAATCATATTAAAGTTGTTTATAAGAAAAAGAAGGAAATAAATTTTGGTTTGAGTATTTGTGGCACTAAATGTTGAGCCTCCATATGAATTTTAAGATTTAGAAATTTTTTGTTTTTTTATACAATCACTTACTACATATGGTGTTTGTAAGAAAACTAAGTAGTTTTGAGCTTAGTATGCATTTAAGTAATTGACATTCAAGAATTCATTCAAATATTTCCCTCAAATCTCATAAATTTGTTTGTCATTAGCATTTAGATTTTGTAATGTGTATGCTTTTATAGCTTTGACTTAACTTGATCATTGTTTATAAATGTTTGAACTTTTCCTTTCAATTTATTCATAAGATAACTTTAAACTAATAATAGTTTTACTTTTTCCTAAAAATGACTTATTATTCATTTAGACAAATTACATGTTATTTGTTGGCTTTTTCTTATTGGTTCTACTTTCACAAAACTGCTACCAACATATGTTTTTTAGTGAATTAGATTATTCATATTGAGAAATTTCTTATACTGTGTAATTTTTTACATATATTTGCATTTGTTTATATATAAGAAAAAATTTCAAATACTCCTAACATTTTAACCTTTTCAGGATGATCTAATGATATAACTTGGACTTATGAGAAATAGGTTCTCAGTATGAGAAACCATATTATATATTGGGTTGGGGAATTATTAGCTTAAAAACTTTTACTTGGAATTAAGATTGATGTGGAACCATGTAAAACATTTATTCATGATATCAAAAGGAAAATAAAACTTTTCCTTAAACAATGTAAAGAATTAACTATAAAACTAGTAATGATACTTCATTTGACTCTAGTAATGATGCTATTAACAATACTAAAGCTACTATGGCTACCCAAGAACAAGGGGTTGTACAATCCCAAATTGATGCAAGGAAGACAATAATGAATTACTCCCTTGTTTATTGTTAATGCATTTCTTAATCTATTTGTTTATTTTAAACTAATTTTTTGTAAAGAGATATAAAGTTAACAAAAGAATGCTCTTAACTATTACAACAATTTTTTAAGTGGTATGATGTAAGACTTGCTTAACTCATAAATAGAGGTATGTAAGGATACATAAGGTTTCAAGATGCTCATTATAATTTATCAAAAAGACAAACTTAATCTGGGTATATGTTTCTTCAATTGCGATACTATTTTTTTTAAATCATCACTTTATTATATTTATAAGATTTTTTTGGTCTTACAAATTTCACCGTAGACCAATTAGGAAGTGGTGTTCTAAAATTGCAAAGATTTGCAGTTCAAATTATTAGCCAATGTGTGAGTAAAAACTAGATTGGAAAAGAATTGGAGCATATTTGACTTCATCGATTCCAAAAAATGAAATATATAAGAATATAAAAGGTTGGATGATTCGATATTTATCCAATACAATTTAAAAGTTTAAAAAAGGTGTGTTATTATCATTATTAAGTATAATGTGATTTATCATAATTTATTAATTATATTATATTATTTTTTACTAGGAATCTTAATAGAATATGTAATTATGTTGACCCAATTTGTCTTGACCATATTGATCTCTTGGTGAGTTAGGTTTTAGAAGAACCAAATTTTATAGATGAGAGTAAATTAAAAGATGGTCATAGGTGGAAAAGTTTTGACTTGTCAATTAGTACATTGACCTTGAATGATGTTGATGATAAGACTCTGCTCAATGATGAATCTAAGTACATATATCATAGAAAGAGAGTTTAGGTTTTTCATTCTTACTCTTTACTTTTGGTTTCACATGTATTTAAATATGCAATATAAATATGATACTTATATGTATTTTTATTTTACATTTCACTTCCAAGTTGTTGTGCTACTTTTATTATACACTTGATATAATTAATTTTTATCTAAATGAGCAATATATGAAAAGAATGACTCACTTTACTAATTAGCGTTGCTTTAATTAATATGAATAGGGAGATGGTTATTATACTATATTTATCTTATTATAGTTTTTTAAGAATAAAGGCTAAATTAGTGACATGACTATATAATGTAATATATATTCTTTTGTCTTTCGTTATTCAAATTTTTATTAATGTTAAGTCCCTAAATAATTTCGCATGACTTATACCTTCTAAAAGATAAATTTCATAATAAATTATTAAATTTTAATTACATAAAATTAAGGGATGAACTGAAATTTAGTATCAAGTGATACTAGTGTTGTACCATACTAATACTAACACTAATACAAGTTCCAATGCAATTTCATAACTTTGACTGAAAGTATCAAATTATTATAAAGAATTACCGATAATTTATTTTATGTTACATAAAAGGTCATATATAAGTTACTCAATCCAATATCTTATTTGATTTATATTTTAAATAGAAAACATATTATGATCCTCTAGTCCATTTGTTACGATATCTTATGATTTTTTCACAAAGGTTTTTTGTTATTTACAATAAAAAATATTTAGCTAATTGTATATTATGATTCATATTGTAGTTCGTGTTATTTTAATCAAAAATCATTATCTATTATATATTTTCCTAGGAATCTCTTAAAAAAAGGCAAACAAAGTAGTTTAACTTGACTTTATTTTTATGTTAGTTATTTTATGGGTACCATATTTTTTTGGAAGACTTTGTAATGCCTTTAATATTTCTAATATTATTTGAATTATTTTCACCTTTTAAGTTAAATATTTTACAGACAAGGATAGTGAGTTATGAGAAGTGGTATTAAATTTTAGTATATCAAACATAATGTTAATTTTCTTTTGAATTAAACATAAAAGCAACCTAAAATTTTAGCAACAAATAGATAAGGTAAATTTTCAAATGCAAAGAAATTTTAAGGATTACAAGGGCCTCTAACTTCAACCAAGTTTCGGTAAAATTAGATAATGAAAAACAATAATTTGGATGTATAGTTAAAATGTTTGTAAGATTATAAGATTGAATCTTATTCTCCTTTTTAATATTTTTTTGATAAAAAATATCATTTAGAACAAAGAAATGAAAAAAAAGAAGCTATCATCTCTTTATTTTCATTTTCCTTAAGGGTGAAAAGTTACTTTTCAACTTATTTCATAAAATTTTAGTTCAAGTATTGAAGTATTTTTAATTGAACAGTTATTTATTTCATATAATGTAACATCAAGTGCCTTAATCCCAAAAATTGTGAAATAGTATTTCTTATAAATGAGTTTAATTTTGATATAATTATAATTTTTTATATTTAATTTTTTAGCTTTTGAACAAAATTATGTGTGTGTGTGTGTGTGTGTGTGTGTGTGTGTATAATGTGATATAAAAGAACTTTTTGACTATTAATGATAATTAATACAATATTATTGATAGACTAAAGTAATTCAGCCCATTTAGCTGACGAGTTAAAGGGACCTAAATAGTAAAATTCCTAGAAGTCATTTGGATAGAGAATTCATGCATATAGGGATTAGTTGAGAAGTTCAAGATTTGAGAATTCCAGACAGTTAATACATAATTGACATGTGCTTTTAAAAATAGTGCAAGGTAGTAGTTAGCTAAAATATTAAGGAGTGGGCTAGAAGTTATGAAGTTATTTGAGGTAGAAGTCCAAAATGTGGAAGTTGAGAAAATGACAGAAGACAATTAACAGGAACATAGGAGTGGACTAAAAGTTATGAAGTTACTTAAGGCAGAAGTTCATAATGTGGAAGTTAAGAAAATAGTAGAAGAAGCTTAACAAGAACTTGGGAATGGGCCAGAAGTTAGGAAGTTAAGCAGTTACATAATTCCAGGGCATGAATAGTGGCAAGCAGTTAGTTACAATATAGGGAAATAGGTATTTATGGAAAAATTGCTTAAAGTTGAAAGGATTATAAATTCACTAACACTTGGAAAACAAAGAGGGGCAATAGCACACACTTAATCACAAGACAACCTCAAAACCAATCTCTAAAGATCATGTAAAATTGGTGCAAATTCAAATGTCATCTTAATATAAAAAAGGAAAAGGATAGATAAAGATAAATAAAAAATTCGTAAAAACAACTACCATTCTATTTGTTTGTCTTTTTTATAAAATGAGAATATATAAATTGAAGTTATATCCCTTAAAATGTGTTTTTGAAATAAGAGCGGTAAACTTCTTGGGGTTTTTGGTTCACAATACAGGAATTAATTGTATAAGAATAAAGAAAAATCCATTCTAAAAAAAACTAACTCTAAATAAGAAGGATCTTTGGAGGTTTTTAGGTCAAGTGAACTAAATGAGAAGAATTATTAGTAATATGGCAAGAAAAACAAAAGAATTCTTAGACTTATTTAAGTTAAAGAAATTAGAGTAATTCAACTGTGAGGAAACATAATAGGCAAATTTTGATATTAGTAAAGAATAATTAACCAAACCCCCAGTATTTGTACCCTTTAAAAAGGAATTCTATTAAAGGTGTATATCTCTTTAGTGAAAGAATCTATTAGAGATCTAATGCTAATTATGAGCAAATTATTTATTATTTAAGAAAAATTATTTCGCTAATAGAAAAAAAGTACTTACCCATCGTTAAGTTATGTTTGGTGTTTTATTTCTCTTGTCTAAAATTAAGGCATTATTTGTTGCAAAATAAAGCCTTTGTGGTTTCATAGACTGATTTGATGAAATACATATTGAATAAGTCAATCCTCTCAATAAATATTGGGAAATAACTTATGACTCTTATAAACTTTAACTCGATATATTATCCTACAACTTTTTAGTAAGTCATCTCTCTTTCAAAGTATAAGAGGTTTTGGGACACTTAGCCGTTAATTGTAAGAAAAAAGCTGTAGAAGTTTAAATTTGATAGGTCTACTGGTGTTGGAATAGTCATAAATGTACAAAATTGAACCAAAACTCTTCACTCCCTCAAAATGAACTTTCTACATACCAATAATCAAGCAGAATATGAATGCTTAGTAATTAGACTAGAACTTTTAGTTGATTATGGAGCTAAACAAATTCCAGTAAAGGGAGATTCACAATTAGCATTATGCTAAGTGACAGGGGAATATAAGTGCATGAGTTTAGCTTTACTCCTTATTATACCATGTACCACTATACAATTGCTATAATTCTTTGATAATATAGAATTTCAGCATATTCCATATGATGAAAATTATGAGGCAAATAAACTTTCACAAATAGCATCCACATTGAAAATGTCTTAAGACTTAAATCTAAAAGTGTATTGTGGTACAACAAAGGTCTCACCCATCTATATATAAGAGAGGAATTTCACTAGACATCTTTAATATTGATAAAGAAGTCACCCATAATTGAATGATGGAAATTAAAGACCTTTTTGAAAACCCTAGTAAGGAAATTAAATTTCATTCAAAGTAACACACACTCAACTTTATGTTGATCAAATGAAATATGTTTTGTCAAGGTAATGAAAAATTATTTTGAGATTTCTTAGGATTTTTGAGACATCAATAGTAATGTGACAAGTATATAAAGGGGTAAGAAGAGGGCATCAGTCTAAAATAATGATGAGATGACGTATACATTGCCATGGATATTATTAGCCAAGTATCTTGAAAGATGACATATCATATGCTAGAGGATGTAAATAGTGTCACAAGAATGGAAGAATTCAAAGAATTCCTGCATCTGAGTTACATTATATACTTAAAATGTGGCCATTTAGAGGATGGGCCATTGATCTCATTGGGAAGATATATCTACCTTCCTCAAAAGGTCATAATTTTATTTTTTTGGGTACAAACTACTTTACTAAATGGGTGGTGGCATAACCTTTGAAGAAAGTTGGTCAAATAGATGTAGTTAAATTCATCAAAGAACATATTATTCATTAATTTAGAATTCCTCAGTGAATCATAAGGAATCAAGTAATTATGTTTATGGTCCAGTAAGTTAAAGAGTTTATTGTAGATTATGGGATGAAATTATTAAATTTGACTCCATATTATGCTTAGGCTAATGGTCAAGCCAAAACATCTAACAAAAACTTTATTGAGATTGTAGAGAAAATGTTAAAAGATAATCCGAAGAATGATATAGAATTTTGTCTAAAACCTTGTAGGCGTATCGTATTTCTAAGCATACCATTATAAGAGTTAGCCTATTTAGGTTGACATATGGACATAATGTTGTTCTTTTTATGAAAATAGTGGTTCCATCTTTGAAAGAAGCTAACACTTTAAGGACTTCTGAGTATTCAAAAGCAATGGTAATGGATCCAAAAGATTTAGATGAAGTACAACCGCAATCTTTGACTAATAAAATTATTCAAAAAGGAAAGGTGACAAAATTCTATGATAAAAGAATTCTTAAGTGAGAATTTTAAAAAGAGGAGCTAGTGTGGAAATTGATCCTACCACCTGGGATAAAAGACAAAGAATGGGGTAACTGGTCATCAAATTGGATAGAACTATTTAAAATTTATAGAGTTTTAAATGGTAAAGCCTATTAGATATCTAGTTTGAAAAGGGAACCTTTTAGGAATTTTATTAATGTAAATTATTTAAAACCTTATGTACCTACTTATTTGAAAAGTATAAGGATCACAGAATAAGAGCAAATTCTTAAAATAGATTAACTTTATATCAGCATTTAGAAATAAAAGTTATGAGTCCCACTAAAAAAAAAATGCCAATGATAGCTGTAGATTGCATCATATTTTTGTGGGTAGTTTAGTTTGTATTTAATTGTTAATTTGATTGTTTAGTGCATGTTTAGGTTAGAATTGTGTTAGTTAGTAGATATTTGTGTTTTAAGCATTTTGTAAGTTAGAGTATGCGTTTGAGCTTCAATTTTATATATTTGAGGTATCTTGATGCATTTGCTATTATTTTAGGGCAAGTATTGAAGAACGGAAAAGATTCAGAGAAGGGTCAGACCGAAACTAGGCCACGGTCATAACTTAAAAAGAAGGGTCGGATCTGAATCTATGGCCACGATCGTGGCCAATAAGCCATGATCATGACCGAACAAGATGCAGGGGGCCACGATCATCGCCTTTGCGATATAACACGAGGATAGTCTTCCCAACTTGAGGTTTTGAGGGACTTTTCAGACCTTTCAAACTCTGAAAAAAGCCCTAGGGTTGCTCCAATTAGAAAAACAGATAAAAGGCATTATGATGAAACGTGAAGGAGCCTCCATTTAGCTACATTTGAAAAACCTTCAAGAAAGAAGAGAGAAGAGGAAGAACAGGAGAGAGAGGAGTGGGTTGTTGCAATTGCTACATTCCCAGACCATCCTGATCCTTTCTAAGTGACATTTTCATTTCATCTTATTATTCTTTCTTTGAATTTATATAATGAATGTGATAATGATGATGGGTTTGGATTGGATGATGTTCTAAACTCTTTAGGGATTTTGAATTGATTCAATGTTAACCTAGTTACCTTTTGTGTTAATTGATTAGGCGTTGTGATTAATTGCAGTACTTTTATCTTTCGATAATAAACTGACAGGGTGAACCGAATAAAAAGTAATTAACTTGGATTAATGAGAGTTAAACAACTCGATAGATCACGCGATTAATCAAATCATTAATTTGTACGAAGACAGATCCTGTGTGAGGACCCGGTTGTTCATTAGAACACTTAATAACTAATTTGGTTGTGGGCTGATCATTAAATGAGAGATTACATTTTCAGTTACTCGACTTAATTAGGGATTATTAATTAGGGCTTAGTGATTATAACTCAAGAGAGAATAATTCACCCCTAGATAGTCTAGAACTGACACCATATTAACACATAATTGAATAGATTAGCATTGATGATAGGATAAAGCCCTCTTATTCATAATCAGTCAATTCTTCTTTATTGATTTTCAATTGTCAAATTGGTGGTGCTCAATTAAATTTCCTTGCTTAATATAGAAATCATGTTTCTATCATTCCATATTCTCATATTTACTTTTCTATTTAGTTTTGGTTTTCATTTTAATTATCCTTTAGGCCTTAGATAACTCAGAATTTGATTAGTTCACCAACTCCTGAGGGATCGACACCTCTTATATTACACTTGTGATCTATGCGCTTACAGTATTTTGAGGGTTTTAAATAGATTAAAACTTGCTTCGAACAACCAACAAAATAGAGAAGTTTACAACTAGTCCTAATTAAAGGATTAAATTTCACCTAATTGATTAATACATGAAACTTGGTTCTCTTTAGCTTGAGGTTATTTCCAAAAGCTAACTTTAACTTTTTGTAACACTAGTGACTTTCCCAAATTTGCTACCATCTGCTTAACTTTATGAAATTCTTGATTAAGATTTTGTTCATTATGTTTGAGGGTTTTTTATTTTTCTTTAATCAGCTTAATAGCTTGTTCATACTAAATAGCTTCATTTTTTAAGGAATCAAATTCATTTTTTAGCTCTTGAATTCTTATTAGAAGATTCTTGTCTTTAGTTTCTTCCATATCATAGTCCATTGTATGTTGATGTTGAGAGACTTAACTTTTTTTTAGTACATAACCTGATTGTGGAAGAACTTTTAAAGGAAGCAAATATTTTCTTATCTTTTGTTAGAATTCCCCCAATAATAGATAAATAAGTTATCCACCTAACATATGATAATATACTTTGAAAGAACTACAATGAATTTCAGTTAGGAATTGTAACTCCTATTACATAGTCAATCTTAAAGATTCTTTAACTCTCAATATGCGGTGATGGAATAAAGGTCAAGAGACAGATCTAAAAAGTTTAAGTTAAAGACTTATTCTAAGTTTGTTATTGTTTTCCAAACATCCTTTGTCTGTAAGTAACAAAAGAATTCACTAATAGACTAGCATATCAACATATAGAATAAAAGAATTCTTGTCTCACCTCTAATGGAGAAACCTCAATGGCTTTTAGGTCAGAAAAACCTTGATCTTTAAAGATTCTATTTCTAAAGGAAAAGAGAGAGCAGGGAGGTCTAATACTGTGTCATCTACAAAAAGGAGATAGAACAATGGGAATTCATGATAGAAATAAAGTAAAAGTAATGAAAGGACATTTTGTACCATCACTAATTCTTCAACCTCGAGAGTAGAGGAAGGCCCTTCTAAAGGAAGAGTTTATACCATCACTAATTTATCATTGATGACACTTACTTTGAAAGGCACTCCTACTAGATAGTCTAAAAATGTATAGTAGGAGGAATTCCTAGAGATACGCCTAGTTACTTACTCCAAAGATAAGAAAGATACATTTCAAAACCTAAGGCAATAATAGAAGTGCCAGATTTTAAATCTTTGTCACCATTAACAATGAAAACTCTAGGATTAGCGAGGAAAAGATTTTGGTAAATAGCTAAATAAAAGGATAAAAAATTTTTGAAAAATTTTGACTAGTAAGGCCTTTAGGGGAAGTCTCAAAAAGGATTAAACTGATTTATAAACCGAGACTTTAGAGATAGCAAAATACCAAATTCTTTGGGAGACTTTCTATAGCAACTGGTAGATAACCAAAGGCTATAAACAGGACATCTAGGTTCAAAAGAAGGTAGACCATCTATGCCCCTAAGTTCAAGGAAATAAATAAAAATTCAAAGTTGGACAAACTACACATGCAAGTTTAGATGCTATAAAGGAAGATTAAAGAGGAATCTCTTAAAATTTTTCTAAA
This sequence comes from Erythroxylum flavicans, assembly GCA_027576715.1. NCBI lineage: Eukaryota > Viridiplantae > Streptophyta > Magnoliopsida > Malpighiales > Erythroxylaceae > Erythroxylum > Erythroxylum flavicans. The sequence continues at coordinate 12,558 of JANZXP010019579.1, forward strand.
GAAATCCTAAGAAAACAGAACCTAAAACAAATCATTTACTAGAAGCTTCTTCTTTGCTAAAAGGAAGAAATTCCAAGGTTTATTACTAATAGGGCAAAAGAAAATTTTATTTAGAATAATCCAAATAAATTTCACTTGTTTTTCTTTAGATACAAGAGTTATTAAAGAAGTGTAGCTATTTATCCTAGAATAAGATGAACATTTAAAAATTCCATAATCCAAATCTGGATTTTCTTTAATCAAACAAATAAATTCATCCCTGATAATAGGCAATCCAGTCAAAAAGGAAATATCTTTCAAAGAAATAAAACCATATCCAAAAGGAAATATAAAGGAGTTGCATGAGGGACTCCAAAATTTCAAAATACAAAAACAAGAATAGGTTAATACTTAATAAAATTCTTCAAAAAGGCTATTAGTTGTAGGAGGCCTTACCTCTTTTAGGCCAAGTTGATGTGAACCCAATAGAGATGAACCATAGAAATCCCATAAGAATATGATTATATGATCCCAAGAAACTTAAACACAAATCTGGTTTGATGGACCTTGACCCTTTGTCTAAAAAGACAAGAACCTTGGTATAAAAAACCTATACCCGAGAAACAATGAAGCCTGAAACTTAGACTATATTAAAGTCTAAACCCAAGGAATACAGAAACTTGAACAAAGGTATAATGGAAGTGTTGTGAATGCCACAAAGAAAGGATTTCTTTGATAAGTTTTGGTCTTGTGTTCCTTCAAAAACTCAAGGAGAAAACTCTCTCTCAATTTTCAATTGAATAATCTGAATTGTTTATCATAATAAACGTCCAAGGCCCTTTAAATACTAATTCTAATTGAACTCTAAGAAATAAGGGTATAACAAATCTGATTTGACCAAGTCTCTAACTTCCTAATCTGATATGTATCACACCAATCCTAGTTCACGTAGGAT
>JANZXP010019638.1:0-13484 GCA_027576715.1 Erythroxylum flavicans
TAATAATAATAATAATAATAATAATAATAATAATAATAATAATAATAATAATAATAATAATAATAATAATAATTTGAAAGTTTGTGCGATTGTAATAGTTAATTTTAATACTACGAACCATTGCTTCTATTACAGATAACCCCAAGCTTTTCGAAAATACAAACAGCTCAACTTCAATTTCATGTCTCATTTCAGACCATGCGTGCAAGTTCAAATCACAACAAGATACAAATTCAATCCATGCACTCACTTTAGAGACTTTAGAGGCATTGTTAACATGAGAACTTGAGACTTCCAAAGTCAAAAAGGAGAGGCAAAGAATGCTGGAAATCATGGAATTTAAAAAAGCAGCCGTTGGACCAAAAAAAACTTAAGACCTTTGTCATGCAGAAAACAACACCAAAAAAACAAAAAGGGAAAATTCATCAAATATGCAAAAACTAGAAACAACCACGGAAAATCTAAAAAACGCTTACCATCATACTTGAGAAAAAACAAATTCATAATATTATTAAAAAGCATAAACCTCTTCCAACAAGATTCAATCTTTTACTTTACTTCCTTAAATATTGGTATGGACAAATACAACACCTACAAAAGAACAAAATGAATCCAAAAACTTGGAAAACAAACTTCCAACTTGTACATCTTCTCACCACAACACAGGTATGACATATGTTCACAACTTTCTTCAAGAAGGTCAAACCCCTAAATTGATAAGGTCAATGATCAACATCTGTATTCAAATTTACACCAAAGAAGTCTCTCTATCACAGAATCCCTCATCATCTACAGTCTAATCTCAAGTGAGCCTACTTTGGTAATGTAACGAACCCACTCAACTGTATTGTAACCAATGTTCTCCCATACCTACAGACAATCACTATATGTCACTGTTGAACTTTTAGATACCGACTTAAATTCAGTATTGAGTTAAAAAATGGTGTACCTTTAAGAAGCGAACTCGTAAGCTAGATGTTATAAACATGGGAACATGCACACCCAATAATTAAAGACGATAAAAGATGAATATTATTCGACATTTATAATTTGAAAATCAGACCCAAACTCTATACCAAATCTTGACATGCCACAACATAGAGTTTTGATGTATGACTTAATGCATACTCGATACTGCAATAGACTTTATTTTGGTTAAATAGCATCGTATAATAAATTAGGCACCTGGAATTCCATCTGAATTGGAGGCCTTGTCCAAGATTTCTTTTCTGCCATTGTGGAAATTAACTCAACTTCAGCACTCAGGGTTGGCTCTGCTTGACCGGGAAACTTTTTTATCCTGAAATTGTTGCAAGAATGTGCCACTGAATAGCCATATCCAAATTAAAGAAAAAAAATCTAAACATGGAAAAGATTCTAACAAAAGAAATTACAAAATTATCATTATGATTAGTGAGGTAACAAAAATGAACTAGCTGAACGACCAGTATGTTTGATCAAAGATAATTGAGTTTAATTTTGAAGCCTAGTGCATGGGCATGAGGTTAATTTCAATCTAATAATTACAAGGAACACTAAGAACATAGACATCAAAGTTAAAGAAGGAATTTGTACTCACTTCCAAACCAAACAATCAATTGCAGCATTGTATTTTGCCCGACCTGACGTCACCTGAAAGCTTGTCTTAGCTGTTTGTTTTGGTACAGGAATTTTTACGACAACTCCAAGGGCAAACATTTTGGCACCAAACACACTCTTCACCTGATAGCAACACAGGTCAACGTAAGACTTCAAACATTAAGATTCAGTTAAACCCAAGACACGCAGTCATTGCACTACAATGTAAATTCAAACCTTAACATTCACTTCCATGCGTGTTCGACCGAGTTCCTTAATTGTTGGCAACACCCGAAATGGAAGATTAACCCCCTCAGTAATACGATACCTTCAAATATACAAATCATTATGCCAAGACAAGAAAATGGGATTACAAAAATTGCCCTTCTCGATTCAAGAGTGAAGAAACTGTTAAATAGGAAATCAAGAAAAGGATCTTAAAGGAGAAATTTTACTAATAGGCCATTGGCTAAGATTTAGAGAAATTATCACAAAACCACAAGTTAATTTACCACCAACCCTTATAATAGGAATAATGGGAACACAGCATGACTATATGCTTCAGACAAAAGCCAAGTACAGTGAAAATAAATAAATAAGTGAAGGAAGGAAAATATGTTTACAAATTTTACAATCTTGTTGGAAGATTAAGTAAGAATGATACATTTCAATGATGAAAGTCCAGAAAAGCGACTCATCATTGGGAACCTCATTAGTGACCTTCATAGTCAAAAAAGAGAAGTTGCAGTTATGCCATGGGATGATGGACCTATAAATTTTCAAAAAACAAATTTTACTCCTGATTGACTGACCATTATAGTAGCATATAAAACAAATCAAATTAAATCAGATTCTTTTTGGGATCAACCACTTTATGATTCTATTTAATGAGTTCATGATCAATCACCTTTCACACTTTTTATTCATTCAGCATATGGATAACTTGATAGAACAATTTCCTACTCTGGAAATTTGGCACAGTTGATAAAGAAAAGGCTACAGTTGAAAAAGGGAAACACCACAAGAAAAACTCTTAACAACCCGGCATATGGCATAATGTAAACAATTTAGCACTAACTGTAATAGTATATGACAATGCCAAGAGATTAAGGGCTTATTTCATCAACTCAAATTCACCATTAGGGGGAACAAAACTAAAGGTTTTTTTTCTAAATTAAACCTTGTCAAGTTACACTCAATTGTCTTCCCACTGTACAAAAATATCACAACAATGAAGCATATAATTGAAATAAGAGGGGATAGGTGGGAGAGAGCAGAGAACATCTTGTAGTCTTTGACAATCACACAATTCTAAGTTAACTTACATATGTACTTAAGTGATCATATAAATTTAACAATCAAGATATTTAACACATCCAGTACAAAAAAGTTGAAAACGCAAACAAATCAAAGAGCATTAAAGAACATCATTTTTGGATATAAATAATGTCTATTACTATTTAGAATTTGGATCATCTTTATCTAAATGATATTTATCCACAAAATCCACAACATAAAATAGACCAAGAATACCCATAATCAAGAAATTAGCAAACTAATTCAACAAAACCCCTCACCCAATCGAAACCCAACAACATAAACGCATCACTCATGAGAACGAAGAGGAATCACTTACCCAAAAGAGAGGACAGATGGTAGAAGGCTGGATTGACTTGAAGAGAGGGTGGAGTTTCTAGAGAAGAGAATCATGAGGTAGGGAGTGAAAATGGAGAAGAAGTGAATGCAGGAGTGAGGTAGAGAGGATAAAATGAAGAAGTTTCTGCTGGGAAGTGAGAATGAAGAAGAAACGTGAAGGATAAAAAAGTCTTTAACAAATAACTCTATTCTTGGAATAGCTAAAGACACCTTTTAATGATCTTTAGTTATTCCTACAAGTTGAGGAATACCTAATCTTAGGATTAGATATTCTAGTATTTTTATCTAACCAAATAAAGGATTATTTAAATTTTAAGAATATACCAAGAATAGAATTCTTATTCCTGTGAACTAAGCATGCCATAAGATTAATGTATATTAAGATTCAGTTACATGTCTTCTGTGAAACGACGTCATGTTATAGGTAAATCAGGGTCTAATTTCTTTTTTATCATGGGCCACTTAAACTCTAATTTAATTTAATTCTTTTAATTTAAAATTATCTTCTCTTCAAAAACTTAAAAATTATAACTTTCTGTAATAGAATAAAAATATTATTTTAAAATCATTATTCATCTACTTTCTTTTTTATTTGTTATTCATATTTTTATATTGATGTTTTAATGTAATTATTACTTATTATATGATGAAATTTTAATATTTTAAATACTTTATATTTTTCTTAATTTTGTATTTTATGATAATTAAATAATTTTTATATTAATTGTAGTTATTATTTATATGTAAAATGCATGAAAAATAATGTCAATAAAAATAACTATATTTTTTATTTTAAAGTTTTATTATTATAATTTTTGGAGATAGAGTTGATGTAAAATTGTAAACTATAAATTTTAAAAATTACCTAAAACAGTACCTAATATTGTCCATTACTGATACAGTACTATACAATAACAAAATTCGGCACCGATACCGATACGATATTCATAACATTAGTCATCAATTTATTTTAAGGGAAAAAAGGAAGGAAAGTCCAAAAAGGAAAGACAAACTTGGTAAAAAAAACCCCAAAATAATGCTTCTTTAGAAATTATGCACAGCCTTGCAAGTTATGCACGACCGTGCATTTTGCACTGCATGTTGAATTCTTCATTTTTTGCATTTCCTTGTCCTATGTTTACTTTAATTCGTCTCCTTCTTATTCCACAAAGAAAAATAAGTTTGAAATCAAAAGAATGGTTCAAGGAATGTTCTTTTAACTTATTTTAGCTCTTGAACTACCAAATTATATACCTAATTCCAAATACAAACTAAAATAAGTATCTTAAGCATTTCACAACAACAATCATTAAATGTCAAGGATTGAATGTATAAACAATTAAGCACATATCGTATACAACTAACAAGTTATTTTTTTAACAATTTGACTTTTTTGTCAACTAATCAGTAAATTTTAGACATTTGAGAAGTTTTCTATTACTAATGATAGCACTCATGCTATATGTTTAAACAAAATAAATAAATTAGGATAGGAAAAATTATAAATTTGTAGAATATTGCCTTTTTACAATTGTCATTGATCATAGTAAAGGATATTACTCTTTGCATTTTGTTGCTTAAGAAAAGGGTTTTAGGCTTTTAAAACTAGTTTAGTTCTCTTTACCTTTTATATAGTAAAAATTGTCATTTTTTCAAACTTTATTTGTAAAATACATGTCCAAAATTTGAAAAATATATACTAATATTAAATTCAGAAAAATTAATGTGATTATTCTTGTGTAAACATCAATGCCTATTCATTTGCAACATTATGCATATTAAACATGACAATTGATAGTCCAAATGTTTGAAGAATTTGAAATTGCATTTCATAATGGATAATGGATATAATATGTCTAGCAATTGAAGTTTGAAGAAAGGATAAAGATGCAAACCAATCCTATCAATATTCATGTATGATATAGTTTGAGTTATTCAGTTTAATCAATCTTTGAAGAAGTATTCTTGTTTGTAAGTTGACCTGTAAACTGGATTATGATAAATGATCATAAACCCCCATGAATGAAAAAATTATAAAGACCTTATAAATTTACTTTATAATGCGTCTTTTAAAAGTTTTTCTTCCCTCATATGAGATGAGATGTCTTCATTTACTATATAAGATATTCCTTCATATTTGTCTTTTCACTATGATTCACTTAGGTTGATATTTATCAATTTTAGACCTAAATTTTTTTTTTCTTCTCTTAGGTTGATATTTATCAATTTTAGACCTAAAAAAATTTTTTCTTCTCTTTTTCTGTAGAAGTGTTCTAACTTCTACCTAGGGCTTTCTTTACCATTTTAACCTAGCTAACTTTCTCTCTCTTTTCTTTTTATAAGAAATTTCTATTTGGGACCTTGTTTTTACCAAGTTACAACCTATTTCGGAATTTGTTTATGCCTTTACTTTTACCTTAGTTATAGCTTATCAATTTTTAGACCTTATAATGGAGTGTCTATTCATGAATGTTACTAAAATTTTCTTTATTACAAATGTATCACTCATTAACAAGGCAAGTGCATCTTTCATTCGTAAGTACATAATAGTAATTAAGGATTGAATCTTATGAATAAACAATATGGACTTGAAACCTAGCAATATTACTTAGCGTAAAGATATTTAATAAAAATGATTTTATGGATTCTGAATAATAAAATATAAAATAAAACTAAAATCTAGACAATAACTAATAATGAAGCTATCTCTTAAGCAACTTGTTTAACCCATACTACCTAAATTCTAATCTATTCACAAGCAAACTCTCTTAAGTCGTCAATAAGTAAATTTAAATTAGAATTGGATGTCATTATAAATAAATATACATTAAGATCAATCAAAAGTAATTCACATAAATATATTACACACAATAAATAAATCTAAATTAATAAATAAAAAATAACTACTAGAGTTTTTCCTATTTAAGCATAGAAAAGTATTTAGATATAAAACATGTCCACAATAACAAAATCAAAAGATTAAAAAATAAAGAAACCATGTTAAAAACAAATCGAAATGAAATCTTGGTTTTCGTTAATAGCTTAATCCATTAAAATAATGTTTAGATCTTGATTCTCTCATGAAAAATAACTTAGAATTAACCATTTAACAATTTTAGAGCATTATGATAACTAAACCTAATTTTTGGAGAGAAAATGATGTCTCAAGTTTGTGTTTTCTCTCAAAATTGGCTAAAATCCACTTAAAATTAGGGTTTTCACGCTTAAATAAGTTTTGTCTACCACTATGTCTATATCGTGGTCTTTGGCACAACTGTGGATCTTATTATTTCCTTCTAATGATGGACATGGTCTCTGGCACGACCGTGTCACTAAACTATAGATCTCGCTCTCTTTCTTGAAATTAGTGCATGATTTCTAATATGATCATCTCACTAAGTCGTAGATTTTTCTATTTCTCCTTTAACTGACATATGGTTTCATACATGAGCATGACTCATGCTACATCATTTAATATAATTGATCCATCCAAGGCATATATCCGATTATATGTATGGGTCAAATTATATCAACTAAGAATTATGGTTTCCTTTATGATTTTGCTTGAAATGTCCTTTAATTCTTGAATAATATTATTTTACTATTGAATTTTCACAATTAACTGAAAATAAAAAAATAAAGTAAAATCAATTAATTTAACATCAAAATCAAGTAATATACTTAAGAAAATATGTAAAATTTTCATGCACAACACCTAACTGGTTATGCTCTAACTTTTTCCTAAGTTTCCATTTGTGGCGTTGTTATCTTAATGAGCTTTGACTTTAAAATTCAGGCTTTTATTTACTCGCATTACTTTAAAAGGAAATTTTCTAATCTTTTTCACTCTTTGTCTAGAATTTTTTCTCTTTTTTTAATTTTAAGGCTCTAAATATTATCTTAATAACGACATATTGCATATGTAGAATATAAAGCAATCCAATGAATTCATTACTCTAATGTTAGGATAACCTTGTTTGATTTTTTATTAGTAAAAAAATCAAGAAATGATTTTCTCTAAAACAAATGGATATTTTTTATTGATATACACTCTCTAGTTTTACAACAACATTTACTAATATATTAGAGTCAAATCACTTTTCATATAACATAACAATCTTTTTAAAAGTTTCTTCTCTCCTTTTATGCTTTTTACCTTTTGGAGAAAACCAAGTATTGTAAGCTTTTCTCATTGTAAATATTATAAAAATCTTAATTGGCATTTCTGCTCCGTAATAGTTAAATAATGTTTCTTTGAAATTTTGGATGAGAATTTTATTTCCTCAACTTAAGGGTGGTTATATTTTAGGAGTCTCAACATTTTAATTTGAGGTTTATCACCACTATCATGACTTAAATTCAATAGGATTTCATTAATAGAGTCAAAGAATTTTCTAAATTGGACTTGATTACTTTAGCATTATACGATATATCAATTCTTCCATATTGGTGATGATCATGGTTGAACATGAATTTCCAGTAACTTCCACTAGTTTCAGCTTTAAATTTTTTTTCATAATTAAGCTTTGATTTTAGCATACTAAACAAGTTTATTCTCTAGCATAAAATCCCTTAAGGATTATTGCCTTTTACGGTAATTAATCACCTTGATATTCCATGTAATTATAGATATATTGTGGAGTTTTGGATTTTTGAACCTTTAAACTTGCTCTTTCTCTTATTGTCATTGCTAAATTCATCCATGTTTAGTTCTCTATCGACCTCCAATTCTAGGGATTATGCAATATCCTCTTGTTGAGTTCCTTGAATTCCTATTAGATTAATGCCCTTCCTATTAGATTATATAGTATAGATGTCTTTATACTATATAAATTCTTATTGTTCTTACTTTCACTCGTCTATGCACTTTCCTTATTTTCAGTCATCTTGGTCATCAAAGAATCTCTAGTACGTTTACTTAATCCTTCCCTTCCAAGGTTATTAGAAACATCTTTTTCCCCTTTGTGTCTAACTTCTTTTCCCAAAAGTTGAACATTATTTTGTTGTCTCATTACCCATAAGGTCTTTATAAATTATATGTCTATTATGACATGTTGTTATAATTTTTATTGAGAATTTTGATGACAATGTTTGAAATATATGTTAATGTAATATAAATGAAAAAATATAGAGAAATTTTGGAATTGACTAAAGTCTCACCAACTTTAAATGCATCTTCTAAGATGGATACCAACATCATAATAGTATAATGCAAATGGTTACATAATATAGCCTACCAAAAGATAAAATACTTTGATGGAACTTTTTCACCAAATTTAGCCTACCAAAATCATAAATAAGGAATACAATTGAAGAAATTTACTATATTATAATAATTTTTTGTTAGAATAAGATACTTGTATAATTTTCTTGTCAATTCATGATTTGGTAGAGATCATATTCATTTCTAATTCATGCTTTTGAGTATTTGATACCAAAATTGAATTCAATATTACTACAATTTTTAATCCTTGTTAAGAAATAGATAGTTAAATAAAATTACTAGTTGATCCAATTTTATACAAACATTTTCTATGTGTTGCATGAAGGAAGAATTATGTTTAACTGGCAATAATATAAGTTAGATGGTCGAGACTATCCTTTAATGCCATATTGGTTAAATCAATGTAATAAAAATCATAAAGTTACATATAAGGCTATAAATATCCTTTTGATTATGAATCATATGAAACTTATAAAACTTGTTAAGTTGAAGGATGATCACATCAATGTTTAGTAAAAGGATGATTATGATATCGAACTATTAAATATTGTAAATATGATGTATAATATGTAACAATAATTCATAAAGTATGAATGCTTGTATTTCATTATATTACTAATGACTTAGAGTCATATATAAAAATAGAATATTTATTTAAATTTTTGAAAAGAATGAAGTATTTAAATTTGAATAAAAGTTAAGCACTGTAAATATTGAAACATTTTATTAAGATCGATATAGTGAGATTTAAATTCTTTTAGTTATCTATAAGAAATGAGATTCTTTAATGAATATCTCTATAACTAAATTTCATAATAGTATGGATTTATGTATGAGAAAAAAGTTTCATATAAGATTGTATGATGCAATATTTAGTTCTTTTATACTTATGCTAGCATAACAACTTGCCTTCACTATTTTCAATTAAATCAATTAGGAAGGTAAGGCTTTGAAAGAGTCAACGATAATGATTCTGGAATGTGATACTTATTTGATGCATATATTTTCCAATAATTTTATAACTAAATTGGATAACAAAAATCTATAATATATCCAAAAGGTTGGAATTAAGTGAAATGTTTGTTTTGATGCATATTTATAGGAGAACACTTGTCAAAATAAGTAGAGGGAGTAATTAAGTTTAGAAATTAAAATCTTAGGACAATAAATCACTTTTATGATAAATCCAAAGAGTTTATTTTTAGAGATAATTGAAGATTTAACATATCTACAAAAAGATTAGTGGGAGTATAGTTTTCCTCTTTAATGGGAGCATGTATAGACATACTATTTATAGGGAACAACAATTCATATTTTCAATTATTGAAGATATGATATTATAATAGCATAATTAAATTGGATAAAAAATTTTAACAACTTAAGTTTTAGGAATATAAATCTATGGAGAAGATATAAAATTTGCTTACTAATTCTAATCTAATTACATGGATAGTGTGCTAATGGTGTTTAACATTGAGATACTTGATACATATGAAGTATCAAAGTTGTTTATTATTCTATATATAAGTTGATATTTGAGTTCAATATCATATTGATATTAACTTTAGTGTAATAGAAGTAAGTACTAGTTAAGGTATATTTTGGTGTCAATTGATAATCAAGCCATAATACATTTTTCATTTAGTAGAAATGATTATATTAATTAAGAAGTTCTTTAATGAATTTAGTATAGTAACTTATATTTTTGAAAGAGTAATTTATTATAAAATGTTAAAGCCATTAGGCATGCGAAAGGAGCTAAGGTCTCAACAAAGATCCAAATATATATTTGGGTAGTTTCTTTTCATTATAATGATAATTATGATGAAAGTTTACAGATTTAAACAAGTACTCATTAAAAAGATCGTTAGTTTATACCCTACAGTTAATTAGTTGATTTTAAATTGTGTGACATAATTAATAAAAGACATTCTTTATCTTATGATTGTTTACTTAATTAACTAATTTGTAATATAAAGTCTTTGAATAAATATATTATATAAATGAAATTATGATAAGATCATAACTACAAGATTCATACTACATGTATGCATTATCTCTAAATTATTCCTAGTCACGCTATATTAAGATTGGATATTAGTAGAGCAAAAAGAATAAATACATTATGCTTCTTCTTAATGAAGGAAATAGTTGATCTAATAAACTAAATTATAGAGATAATTCATCAAACATGTAGGTGCTTATTATAGAACAAGTTCACCAAAATAACTCAATATGAGAATTATATTTAGAACAATACTTATATGTCTATAAAAATTCTTATTATGATGATTGTATAAGTGATCTTTCAAATAGAGAACTCTAAAGTAGCTTATATAAGGATTCTTATATTTTGATACTATTTACGACTAATCTTATTTAAGGGTAGCTTGTTTGATAGTCATTAGATATAGTATGAACCATATAGAGATAATTGAGTAATCAATATTTGATTCATTACCATAAATTAATTAGGGATAATGTTCCATTATTCTTCATTAATATTAATTTAAGAAATCCTTATCCAAGGTGTAATGAAACTTTGAAAATATTTTCAATTTTTCATTAAATAATCAGTCAGCGATAATATATAACTAATATGATCGAATTCAAATAAAGTAGACGTTAATTCCATATTCTATGTCCAATTGTATCATTGCATGATAAAATGATTGAATTATATTAAAAAATTGTATGAAAAGGTTAGTCAAAATCACTTTGACATCCTAACAATTTGATGGTTACAATTTATTGTTAGATTTCAATCTTAATATATGGATATAAATTATTTAATTAAAAAATTAAAGATAAATTAAAGGAATTTAATATATAATCCTAAATATAATTTATGTTATAATTTATCCATTTCTTGTAATCTATTTAAGTTGAACTTTATTATAAAATTTGACAAAATTTGTGATTAAATATAAGATATTTGATAAATGAAGACCAAAACTAGACATTTGATCTTATTTGTCTCAATTGGTATTTACTTAGCACTCATTCTAATTTTACTAAAAGATTAATTAAAATTAATAGTATATTTCAATTAAACTATTAAAAGGTTCAAATCATATTATCAATAGGCATATGCTCTTCATGAGATAGTAGTCCCAACTTACCCCTCTCTACACCATTATATTCTCTTAACTTGTTCATATAGATATTGTTAGAGGCCAAATACTTGTGTGATTATAGTGGTCAAAGTAAAAATGTTTGAAAAATTAATTCAAGAGGGATAACATTTTTAAAAATAAGTTTCATGATAACGTACAAATTCAAAATTATGCTTTCTCATGTTTAAACATTAATCAAGTTATAAATTAAAGTGGTATTAGCATTTAGAAATCACAAAAATTTTGTTTGTCTTTCACTGCATGCAGTATCAAAGTTTAACTCAATTTTTTAGTAGACCTCTTATCCACTTATATATATGACCATATCTTTAAGATTAAGTTTTTTAGAAGAACAATAGTTGGTATACGACTTTGTGTCAGACTGAATTTTAGTTAAAAATGAGACTTCTCCTCAGTTTTCATAAAACTCTTTAATTCTTGACCAAACTCATCCTTAAAACAACATTTTCTTAATTGCTTAAAATATAACATAAAACGATTATATCAAGATAATTCAAACATAAAAATATAGGAAATCACTAATAAAAATATGTTTGTTATACATATTAGTATCCTTTCCTATGTTATGCACTCATTTTGACTTCTTGGGTTATTGTTTATTGATCTTATTATGCTTCTTACCTATGCAAATCAATGGGAAAATATTGCCTCCTTTTAGCTATTACTTGAATATCTCCATTAGTTTATGTGTATATGAATGAAATTTATATACCATATACATAGGTCTTGCTTTGTCTGCAAAATAAAGGATGACTGAGGAAATTTCACTAGAACAAGATTGATGGAACCATTCTACTCTTATCTTGTTTGTGAAATTAATTTTCCTTAGTTATGAAAAAATATGTGGGGTTGATGGTTACCGAATGGAATGTCCCTTCAGTAGATATTTTCTAACATATGGTTGTTTAGATTTATTTTTTTAGGTTCCTTTTACGTGAAACAACCTACAGCTATTTACCTTAGTATGATAGGTTATTGAAAGGAATTAGTTTTCTGAAAATGGAATAAGGAATGATGAGGATAAAAGTAAATGATTCTAGTAACTAGGAAGCGACATCATTGTTTATGCTATTGCCATGTTTCATTTCAAGGGAAATTCATCAATTCTTAAGGCCCTTTTCCACCCAGAAAGCTTGACTAGAGCCTGTCATTCCCCTTTGAACTAAAATAGGTTGATTCCTGTTTCATTCACGTGGAGAACTATTAATAGAGGACTTAGCATTTCATACTAATGAAGTTCATACACTGTCAACTAGAGAGAAAAGTTCATGCATGAAACACGTGTTGTGAAAGATCCTTATTAAAGAAAGAACCATGATAATCTTTGGCTTGCCAAAAAGATATAAATATAAGAGGCTCTCCTTGATGGCTCTTGCACTAATAAAATGTGACATTTGGACATTATTGAAGCTAGTGAAAAAAAACCATAAAAAATTAGTGAAACAAAAAGTAACCTATAATAGTTTCCTAGTTTTAACTCATATAAATTAACTTTCTTACTCTTCTCTTGATGTGATTTTTATATGTCATTTAACATATATACAGCATTTTCATTTAGATTTAATTTAGTTAGGATTATGTTTTTAGAATAAAATTAAAATTTCATTTGAACTCTTAGTTGTCAATGTAAGACAATTTTGCCCTTAGGGGCAATTTTGTAATTTTCCCTTGCCATTGACAGTTATTAATTGTAACTTTGGTTTTTCAATAAATTACCGGTTAAATTACGTAATTAGACCCAAATAAGGGTAATATAGTGGCCCAATAAATGATCTAGATTAATGGATCGAAGTCCAGGTGAAAAATGGGTCCCTTTTTGGTCGGGTCGGTCGTGCTGGGCCCGAGCCCAGTCGTAATGACCCACAGGCCGATCGGTCCAATCTTCAAAG
>JANZXP010019658.1:0-13483 GCA_027576715.1 Erythroxylum flavicans
TTATATAATTTCATTTTCATATGTTTTCTTTCGGTTATAGTCTTCATGCATATACATATAATGTTAGACCTATACAGGGATTGTTTTTGCATTAGTTTGGTCTGTTTGTTTTGTGTGTCTGTTTTGTTGTCGGTGTTTGTTGGTTTGTGTCTGTTTGTTTGGTGTTATTTGATTTGCTCTTATCTTCGCCAGGGTTCTCTAAGGAAGCAGTCTCTGTATCTCTATTGAAGATGCGGGCACGACTGCGTACATCTTACCCTCCCCATACCCTGCTTAGGCGGAAATTTGGGTATGTTTGGTTTGGTTTGGTTACCTAGAGTACGTGGCATGGTTTTCATATCGCACGATGCTCTTTTCTTTTGTGGCTTACTGAAAAAGACAGGTTATATACATGTGCCAGAATGTAAAGGTTAGGTATGGCTCATAGTTTTCCTTTGGATTGCAGAATTTTTAGGCAAAATATTGAAAATAGGGATCATTTGTTCTTTAAACGTGTTTTCTCCTAGTTTGATTTACAGAGAGTAATAAACTAGCTTAGAGTTTCATGCATTGATGATAACCTTAATGTCTTGGTTGAAATGGCTTAAACAAGAACTAAAAAGAAGTCCTACATTTTTATAATGAAAGTAACTGGTTTTTCTACAATTGTTTATTATATTTGGTGGTTTAGAAATCAAATAGTTTTAATTAGAAAGGGGCTTCAATTGATAGCTGTGTTAAGGTTATTATTAACTAGTTGAAGTTTAGATTTAGTGTGTTGATTTTTCCATGTAATAGGAAAATTAGGAGTTGGTGTAAGTGCTTAAATATCTCTCCTAAAATGATTGCTATTTGATTTCCCTAGGTATGCTTGGGTGTAATTTTTTTGCAACACTTTTTAGTGCAATGGATTTTATTTCACGTTGTTCTAACAAAATATATAATTATTTATTATTTATTTATTTAGGACTTTCTTTTATGATCTTGTGTTTGTTTACTAAATCTTAGGATTTAAGAATTAATGTTATATATATCAAACATAATGGTAGGATAGAGAGGATAATTTACTATGAGGGATTATGCTAGAATATCTCTTATAGAGATAGAATTTAGCATTAATAGGCGACTTAAGGCTAATAATGTTGAAATCAAGCCTAGTATGATTTAGATGGTGTAAAAAATTATGTAATTGAATGGCTTACTTGATGAGGATATAAATGCATGCATTGTTATCTTTTTGGGGATATATGATACATTCAAAATTAATCGGTCTTTAGAGGATGTGAATTGGTTGAGGTTGTTTCATTTTACATTGAGAAACAGAGCAAAATCATGGTTGAAATCTTTGCCTCCTCGATTTATCACATATTAAAATGAGCTTACTGAGAAGTTTTTAGTTAGGTATTTTCCTCTAAGATCAACAGAACAGTAAGACTTAAGAATGACTTCTTTCCTTTTTAATAATTAGAGAGAGACATTTAAAAGACACGAGAGAGATGGAAAAAGCTACTGAAAAAGTTCCAACATTATCTACTTAATTAGGGATTGCAAATCTAAATATTTCATAGTGTGTTAAGTTGTCCATCCAAGTAGTTAATTGATGCATCTTTGGGTGGAATGATAAGTAGTGATTTAGTCATATTTTTAATGCTATATTTAATGCATTTTGTTTGTTTATTTGGTTATTTTTATTGATTTTGGTACTTAAATTCTTTTTTTTCTTAGGTTTAATTCACTCGCTTGAAGCAAAAAGAAAAGCATTCAAACAAGTTTGGAGTAATTTGGAGCTATTTTGTTTAAGTTATAGAGTGCAGGACAATGTATATGGTCATGTAGGAGAGTTTTGGAGTGTGTTTTATTAAGTTATAGAGTGCAGGACAACACCTATGTTGAATCTTAAGGAGGCCATATTGATGGTACATGACCATGTCTGTGCATGTGTTACCTCTAGATAAGGTTACACATTATTTTGAATAACACAATCATCAATATGCCTATATAACTTACTATATATGAAATTCAAATTAAAAAGATAAGATTGAGCTGTATATAGGAGGAAGAGGCAAAAAATACATAGACCTTAGATTAGCTTAGGGAAGGAGAAACAGCCAAGGAAACTCCTTTAAAACATATTTTCACTAATCTAGTGTGAAGTTTCAAGGATTGTAACCATGTTTTCTAGGATTTCTGTCTTTTTCTTCAGTTTTGATGTTTTATTTTCTATTATCATGAGCTAAATACCTTTTGGTATCTGAATTACATGAACCACAAGATAGCTTTTATATTAATTTTGGCTTAATTGAATTTATTATTTAATGTTATTGAGGTTCAATTATGTGTTCTTTGTTATCATTAAATTAATACTATCAAGATATTCTTTCATGTATGATTTCATGCAATTGAGATTGAGAAATCCAATGTATGAATAGCTCTAGTATAATTAAAAGGAGTTTCAGGTAAACCTAGAGATAGATGGACATAAATGCTCTAGTTTAGGGTCAAACCTAATAGTGAAACTTATAAATTGAATAATGCAATTCTAAGAGTTTTAATTAGAAAGATATCTCAATTAATCATCCTAGAATTAGGTGTTAATATTCTTTAGAAAGTTATTAGTATAACTTAGAAATTTTCATTATCTAATGAAATTTAGAATAAATTGGTTAATGAAATAATGATTGAATGACAAATCCTAAGGAAAAGTCAAAGTCCAAGGACTATCATCATTCTATTGATTTTTCAATCTTTGGCTCCTTAGTTTCTCTTATTGTGTTAATTTTTAGTTTATTTTTATTTTAAATATGAATTTTCACATTCACCTTAATTTGTGGTTATATAATAGAAAAAGATTCATTATTAGTACTTGTAGTCTCTGTGAGAGGAATATTTGGAACTTTGTGGCCTATATTATAAAATGATAGGTGCACTTGCCTTTGATAATCTATAGAATAAAAGAGTGATGTTAATTGTATAACATACTAGATTCCACTAATATTTTGGCACTCTTAATATGGACTAGGATGTTAGGAAAACCTAATTAGTGTTAGTTTAACACTTTCTTTTCTTTGAATTTATTCTACTTCTGTTGATATTTTAATTTTGATTATTAATATTCCTTTTTGTTATTGCTTTTTTAGGAGTGAGATTTGTTTATAAGTCAAAGTAATCCACCTAAATTAGTTAAAAGAGATCCTAAAATTGAAAGGATAACATTTTAAATATGCTAACAAGGCTTAGACAGTGAGAAGAAAATAGGGAGCAAAGATTTTAGAACGTACAACCAAAAGCTATAGAGGAACAATAAAGAAACATGTTTAAGTATGTGAGTCCATCACTAAATGGAACTGAGTCCAACATCACTAGTATGACTATTATAACAAAAAGATGAGATTAAATTGAATGTTATATAGATGGTGCAATAGTTTATGCAATGTGATGGATTATAGGACAAGGATCCAAAATGCTTAAACGAAAAATTTCCTGGACATTTATGAAAACTTTAAGATAAGTAGGGCCATTGATGTTGTGATTAGATTATGGCTATTTCCTTTCTCATTTAGGTACTGAGCCAAGAAATGGTTGAATTCTCTTCATATTAGATCAATCATAACCTAGAATTAAATGGAAAAAAAATCTAATGAAGCATTTCCATTATGCCAAGATGGAAAAGATGAGGAATATCATCTCTTTCTACACCTAGATTGAATTAAAGACTCTATATGATACATAGGAAAAGATTTACTAAAAAGATTCCCTCATCATATTCTTCTTATTTAGCTATAGGTTTAAACATTCTACAATGGTTTGAATCCTTCAATTGTGTAAATGATAGATGTCGCAACTGAGGGGGGACCTTAAATAGTTAGACACCTGAAGTAGCCTTAAGATTTAATTGAATAGATAGTTATAAATAGCTTTGAGTAAGAATCGAAAAAATCTAAAGCTAATAAGCTAGTTGGAGTTTATGATGTAGATATAATTATAGCATTGGGATTAAAGTTGAAGCTTTTAGCAAGAAGATTAGTAAATTTTCAATCATGTATCAACCTGCTAATGTGATGTTATGTGAGTTATATAAAGTAGGGTATGTTGGTTAAGATGTCATTAAGGCTCCAGCCAAAATGGACGAACATATGGACTACATGGGTAATGCACCTTGATAGCAATATAACCTATATGACAATAACTATAACTCGTGATGGAGGAACCACCCAAATTTTGTGGGGAAATAAGGACAACATAAATAAAACCATCCAGTTAGATTTCAATAACACCACCTTCCACTGGAAAAGAAGCCTAGCCTAGATGATATTATAAATAAATTCATGTAGGTATCTAAAATTAAGTTCCAAGCCACTAACACTTAATTAAGGAATCTAGAGGCTTCTATCCACAACTTGGAGAATCAAATAGGATTGTTTGCTAATTTGATTTCTAATAGACCATAAAGAGGCATGTTTGCAATATCGAGACAAACTCGATGGAGCATATAAAGGCTGTCACTCTTATAAGAACGAAGGAGTTAAATATAGAGAAGAAACATATTAAGGAGTTGAAATAAAAGAAAAAGATAAATAAGAAGATAAGGAATTGAACAACACAAGTTGGTAAAGGAGTTTAAGTTCTTATACATTCATTAAAACTGAAGAAACACCACATTGAAAAATAATTTAGCAAGTTCTTACAACATTTTAAATAGCTACATATTAACTTGCCTTTTGTTAAGGCTCTTTCACATATTCCAATGTGTTTTCAAAATTTTAAAGTAGGTACTATAGAATAAAAGAAATTAGAGGGGCTATCTAGTGACACTTAATGAGGAGTGTGTGGCCATCCTTTAGAACAAACTATCTAGGAAGTTTAAGGATCTAAGGATTTCACTATCCTTTGCTTAATTGATAGTTTATCAAT
Source organism: Erythroxylum flavicans (assembly GCA_027576715.1). Classification (NCBI taxonomy): domain Eukaryota; kingdom Viridiplantae; phylum Streptophyta; class Magnoliopsida; order Malpighiales; family Erythroxylaceae; genus Erythroxylum; species Erythroxylum flavicans. The sequence continues at coordinate 4,891 of JANZXP010019658.1, forward strand.
TGAAAAGGCAATAGCTGACTTAAGAGCTAGCATTAACTTGATGCCATACAAATTTATTTAAGAGATTAGGGTTAAGAGACATAAAACTGAAAAAAATGAGCACACTGTTAATATATATATATATATATATATATATATATTAAGTACCATGGAGGCATTATGGAGGATGTTTTAGGTAAAGTTGACAAATTTATATTTTTGTACGATTTTTTCATATTAGATACAGATGAAGATATTAAAGTACCTCTTATTTTAGGTCATCTGTTTTTATTCATAAGTAAAGTAATAATTGATGTAAGTGATGGTAAACTAATATTAAGAGTGGGAGATAAAGAGATCAGTTCCACTTTTAAAGTGTCTGAACCTTTGAGACATTCTCTTAAACAAGATCGCACTTTTTATTTCCTTAATATGGTTAATTTCAAATTATTTGATGTTGTTTAAAAAATTATAAGTGATAATCCATTAGAGTTGTGTCTAGTCTGTAGAGAATAGTTTAATTTTCAAAAGCTCTAAAGTAAACTGAAGTAGAAATGTCAAGCTAATGACATTAGATAAGTGCTTCTCGATACTAATTATACACCTACCCGATAACGGTGCCAAAAATTTGATCAGGGTAAGTTTCAATCTTATAAACCCTCAATGTTCCCCAAGCACATGATTTGTAGTGTAGTATTAAAGGTGTCGATCCCATGAAGAAGGAGAGTAATCTAATTCTAAAATCTAAGGCCAGAAAAATATCAAACAGAAAATAAAATATGCAATAGAAATTAACTAAGAGAAATGATTTCACCTAATCAAATTAGAAGTTAAACACGAAGGGTTTAAAAATGGAGCAACAAGAAAGCACAATGGAAATCAACCAAAGAATTTACCAATTTATGAGGGGATTTTACTTATCATTAATGCTAACCTAGCCGATTATGTGTTAATTGGTTGTCAGTTCTAGATGATCCTAGCGCTGATTGCTCTCTCTTAAGTTATAACCATTAATACTAATTAATAAACCCTAATTGGATTATGAAATTTGTAATCTATCAATTAATAAAGACTCACTATATTGATTAGATCTAAAGCACTCTAATAAACTATCGAGTCTCACACGAGATCTCTCTCTGTACAATTACCAAAAAGATTAGTTACAAGTTCTATTGAATCACCTAACTCTCAACAATATGCTCCAATCATTTTTTATCGAGATCACCCTCTTAGTTTATTACCAAATTATGTAAGAAATGAAACAAATCACAACACCTAGTTTAAATAACACTAAATCAACTCGAATAACATTAAATCTAAATAAAATCCTGAAGGAGAGTTAGAACATCATCATCATGTTACCATCTATCATCGTACAATCAATCCCAACTTTATATATGAATAAAATTGAAACAAAAAGGAAATAGAAACTTAAAATGGATGATTTGGGAAGGCAGCAGTGTCAGAAAGCCTCTTGATCTAGGAAGCATGTCGAGACCGCTTCTTTTTCCTCCTTCTTCCTCTTCCTTATTCTTCTTTCTCTCTCTCGGTGTTCTTTCTTTAGGGTTTCAAGTGTGGTTGAACGAAGACTTCCCTTTTTCTACTCACCACCTGCTCTTCTTATTGGGATTTCTATTTAAGGTAACCTAGGGTTGCTTTTGAGATTCAAAAAAACTGAAAAGTCCCTCGAAAACTTAAGTCAGGAAGTGTCCTCGTTTTTATCCCGATGCTAGCCACAATTATGGCTTATAGCACACGATCGTGGGCATTGAGTAGGCTCTCTGTCATGATTGTGTGCCAATCCTAGTTCTTCTGTCGTGATTGTTACCTACGTGCCACGATCGTGGGCCTGTGTGATGGCCTAGGTTCCCTCCAAAACTCCTTCATTCTTTGATATTGACCCTGAAACACTGGCAAACAAATCAAGGTATCTAAAAAACATAATACTTAAGCTCAAAAGCTTGTACTAACCCATAAAACACTTAAAACACAAATAATTAACAAACTAACTCAATTCTAAGCTAAACACATATTAAATTATTGAATTAACGGCTAAACACATATCAAACTATGCCCTAGAACAAGATGTCACTTACACTTATCAATAGAAAACTTGATCGGGGTAAGTTTTAATTTTATAAACCCTTAATATTTTGTAAGCACATGGTTCATAGCTTAGTGTTAAATGTATCGATCATGTGAGGAAGGAGAATAATCCAATCCTAAAATCCAAGGCTAGAAAAACTATAAAACTGAAAATAACAGATGCAACATAAATTAATTACGAGAATTAAGTTCAACCAATCAAATTCAAAATTAAACATGAAGGAATTAACGGTTGAGCCGTAAGCAAGCACAATGGAAATCAACCAATGAATTTGCCAAGTTATGAGAAAGGGCATTTTAAATATCAGTCATGATATCCTAGCCGATTATGTGTTAATAGGGCTTGAGTTCTGGACTATCATAGGGTTGATTATGGTCTCTCGAGTTATAACCCCCTAATTTATAAACCCTAATTGAATTATGAAATTTGTATTCTGTCAATTAACAATTGACTCACAACCCTATTTATATATGAAGCACTCTAATAAACTATTGGGTCTCATATGGGATCTCTCTTTACACAATTATTGATATGATTAGTTACGAGTTCTATCGAATCATCTAACTCTCATTAATCCGATCCAATCGCTTTTTATCTAGTTCCGTAATATCCAGTTTCTGAAACATGCTTAAGGTTAGAACATTAGATCATTATGAAAGAGTAATAGCATTGAGAACATTTTGTTTACATGCATATCATTAGCATACACACATGAATTATAATTTGCACACATTATAAAATAACATATGTACTCAATTGACGTTTCCCAAGATATAAAAGAAGTTAAAATGATTATGATGTGAATTGTGAATTGTTATGTCTTGGATTTTTATTTGATTAGATTTAAATTAGTAATTTGGAATTAATTGCAATTAATAAGGATATTGATGAATTAATATATACATTTGGACTAGGAAAAATGCCAAGTGGTAGGATAAATTGATACATAAAAAATTAAGGTGACTTAGACTATAATTGAGTGACATTTGGCATTGTTAAATGAGTGAGGAATGGACAAGTAATTAATTGACAGATGGACTAATTATTGTGTGACATGTGGACAAATTATTAGGTGACATATGGCAACTTAATGTATGGATAAATAGCAGCATATTAGGTTGATACATAGCTTACATGCCTTAAGACATATGTCTTGGTATGCTGAAGCAAGTTTTAGTAGCCAAGTTTCTACTGTTTTCATTCCTCTTCTCCACCAAAAATTGTCCTTCACTCATCTCTTTGTATTTTTTTCATCTGACCAAATTTTTACGCTACATAAAATAGCCAGAGAGCAAGTTGATTGTTATATTTGGTCTTTGTCTAAAATCTACTTGTTTTCACCTTAGAATTGTGTTAATTTTGCTTGCTTGGAGGGATAAGTTATCTTCATGTTTTGAGCTAATTTGAAGGCTAATAAGTAAGTAACAATTTGATCTTTATAGCATGATTAATAGTATGAGAATGATGCTTGAATTGAAAGGAAATGCTTATGAGGTTGATGATGAAGTGTGCTGGGAATTTGTTGAATGAACTTGGATGTTTTCATGCTTGTTCTTGGTACAATAAAATTGTGGATTATATATGTTGATTCATAGACGAATTAGATCTGGATTAGAAGTATAATTAAGGTGAATTGATGTTAAAGGAAGGTGCTAGTATAATGTTCTTGGATTGAGAAAGAATTAGGACTTTACACATGATAATGTATGATAGTTTTTGGTTTAATTTTTGACGCATGAGAGACCATGATTTGTGAGCTATCAAATGAGTACAATTCAGGTCTAAATGAGAATGCATAAATTAGCATGAATTTTGGAAAATTGGAAGTTTAAATGATGTTTCTAAGTAGGCTAATTCATGGAGAATTGGAGGAAACAATATAGTGCACGATCGTGGCTTGATTATTTAGGTTATGTCACAATCGTGGCAAAGTCCCCAGGATCATGGCCTATTGCATAAGGTTCTGTCATGATGATGGGAAGGTTTACCATAATCGTGGGCTATCATAAAGTGTGAAATCATGTCTTTTAAGTGATGTTTGAAACAACTAATGATAAGATACTTTCTTATGATGCACTTAGGCTTGAAATGAACTAGTTTGATGATTGATTGATGAATTTAGATTAAAAAAATTAATTGAGGTATAAACCTAAGTGCAAACAAGACATATTCAAGTGACAATATTTGAATGATCATGAATTGTGATTAAAGGAACATACTCGGGAAAGTCATTTAGCATGCATTGAACATGGCACATATATCTATGTGCGTGTTTGAATATGTATTTGATTTATTAACTTTTTAATGTGAATTTTGTGTGTATTAAATGTTTTTAGACACATAAGTCGAACGATCGAACCCAAACATTGCCAAGGCATTAAGGCAATAGCATAATCTGGAGCGTATTGTGAGTCAACCTAGATGTTCTCGCTATAATTGACTTATTTCTGCTTAAATTTTAGTTGTTGAACTATTAATGAACTGATTGTGATAATTCTGAACTTTAATAGTCTGAGGAGTTTGATACTTGGGAATGTATTAGGAGTGTTTTGAGTGCATATGAATTTGAAAGATATCTGCATACTCAACAAAAATGTTGAATGTCAGACTTAGCTCTGATGAACATGTGAATCTGACTGTTTAATGATAGTTGTGCATTAGTCTTTGTTTTTCTAAGCAATTGGCATATGTTTTCTTGCATAATTGTTGATTATTGTTGTAGTTTAGGATTCAATTTGTATGTTTTCAGTTAGTTTGATTTTTATTGCTGTTCTCTTATGTTTGATGTTAATTTAGGGTTAGAATTGAATATTTTTATATAGGAGGGAAGATGGAGCAACTTGGAGATTGAGCTAGATGTGAAAGAGGAGAAGAAAAGACAGGACTATCTATTACAAATTCCCACGATCATATGAATCATGCCAATTCCCACGATCGTGGGAATTATAATCTTAGCCATTATGCGGGACTTCATTAAACTTAGGGTTCCCGAACTATTAAAGGACAATTAAACCTCCATGATAAAAAAAGAGACGAAACCCTTCTGTAGAAACACCATCTTTGAGTGAAAAGCATAAGTTTTTAGCCTTGAGGAAGGATTGAAGTCAAGGATTATCATCAAGATTAGGAAAAATAGGACATCAACATCCGAAATTCTAGATTTTGAAAAAGAAGAAAAGAAGTTTCTTTTATTCAATTTTTTGTGCTTTTCTTTCTTTTAATCTTTGTAAGATCGATTATTTATATGTTGATGATGTTATGGAGACCATGAGTGGCTGATTTAAGTTTAGGGATTTCTTTTGACTTATTTTGTTAAAACTCCTAATTTATTGAATTGAATGAAAGTGTCTTTGATGATTGTTGATTTTATTTGTTATCTTGCAACAAATCGAGAGAATGAGTAAGATTATTTGTATAGGATTGTATAATTAGAGTTCGTAACTTATAGACTTGCAATCATCACATCAATTGATTAGTTAGAAGAGAGATCTCGATGAATTCAATTGATGACCCGTAGGATAGTTTAATAACCAGCTGAATTGGTGGAGTCATTAGGTAGGTTGAGAGATCGTCCAATTGATTCCATTTAATTTGATTAGGGACAATTAATTATATCTTGAGAGAGGGTAGTTAATACATTCAGAAATCTATAGTGAGTCACAATTCGATTAATAAAATAAGAGGGAGACAAAATAGGAAAAAAGTAATCTCTAGTATTTAGATTCTTAAATTCCAATTTTTCTGCATTTTGGTATTGTTCAGTGTTCATTATTAGTCTTTTAATTTTAATTTAATTTTTCAGATTATTTACATTAAACAATTTCGTTTCTTAAATAGAGTTTTGTCTGAATTAAGTGGTGTCTGGGCATCAATCCCTGTGGGATCGATATCTGCTTTTTAACAACAAGTCACGACCTATACACTACAAATTTTGAACGTGAAATGAGTAGTTTGTGTTACATAATTACACTTAACAAGTTTCTGGTGCCATTGTCGGGGATTGATTGTTTAGTATCTTGTTTAATTTAGATTATTTTGATTTAAGAATTTTGATACTTTTCCTTGTGTAATTGCAGGTGCATGAACACAAGCAGCACGTGAAGAATGAAAAAAGTTAGTGAAGACAAATTTCCTGACATCAAGAGACACAAAAGAGAGTTAAGAAGGGTAAAGCATCTAAACTTTTCACAACAACATATAGTGGAAGAAGGAGAGCAAGGAGGAGTGAAGAGGACTTTGATGGATTTCATGATGCTAGGATTTAGTCCTCAAGGAGTGACGAGATAAGTGGTTCAAGCAAACAACTTTGAGATAAAGCTGACGCTCCTCAATATTCTACAAAATAGTGTGTAGTTTTACAGGCTATCCAATGAGGATGCAAACGCCCACATTGCAAATTTTTTAGAAATCTGCTACACTTTTCGTTTTAATGGAATGTCTGACGATTCAGTGAAGCTGAGGTTGTTTTCATTCACATTAAAAGATCGGGCTAAAGCGTGGTATAACTCGCTGAATTTAGGATAAATAATGACTTGGGAGTAACTTGCCCATACATTCCTTGTGAACTATTTCCTATTGACAAAGATGACAAGGATTATCAAGGAGATTACAAATTTCCAGCAAAACGATTAGGAATCTCTTTATGAAGCTTAAGACAAATTTAAAGAATTGTTGAGAAGTTGTCCCCATCATAACCTTTCGAAAGAGTTTCTACTTCATATGTTCTACAATGGAGTGAATCTAAGCATAAGAGGAACCATCGATGCAGTAGCTGGAGGTTCATTAACAAGGAAGACTGTGGAAGTAGCTCATGATCTTTTAGAAGAGTTGGCGAGTAACAACTGCATGTGGTTGAGCCAGAGGAGCAGATAAGGATAGAAGGAACAAAAAGGTATGATACCCATTGACTCTGTTACTACTTTGCAGGATCAAATCACGACTCTTACAAAGCAACTGAACAACATGCAAGGAGCATCCTCCTCTACAGTGAAGGCGATGCAAGTTCAATGTGAGCTGTGCGGGCAAAACAACCATAACTCAATGGAGTGTTTTCTATTGGGAGCTGGTGGTACCAAACAGGTAAGTTTCCTGGGCCAGCCGTAACGAAGTAATAACCCATACTCCAATACTTATAATCCGGGATGGAAAAATCATTCGAATTTTTATTGGAGTAATAAAAATGCGGGTGGCCAAGTGAGACCATAAAGACCGCTGGGATTCCAGCAAGATCAAATTAGAGCGATGGAGAGTAAGTTAGACAAGTTTATGGAGATGTTTGGTTCCAAAATGGAAACTCAAAAACAAAGTCAGAAAAGGATGTTTGTAAGCCAGGAGGAGAGTCAAAAGACGATGGAGGTAAATTTTGACTAGATCGTGAAGAACCATTCCTCATCGATCCATAACTAGGAGGTTCTGGTAAGTCAACTTTCTGATGCTTTATTTTCCCAAAGTGCAGGTATCTTATCGAGCAATACTGAGGTCATTCCAAGGGAGTAACTCAAAGCTATTACACTTCGAAGTGCTAAGCATATGGTAGAGCCAAGTGTGAAAAGGGACAGTTAAGAAAAAGAGAAAGGTAAGGACATAGAAGAAGAAAAGGAAGAAGGAAGGCCTTATGTACCGCCACCACCGTACAAGCCCAAACTCCCATAACCACAAAGAGTAAAACAACATCAGGTGGACACTCAGTTTTCTAAATTTTTGAGAAACTAAAGAAGCTACAGATTAATTTGTCACTGGTGGAAGCTTCAGAGTACATGTCCAAGTATGCGAAAATTTTGAAGGATATGCTCACACATAAACGTACTTAGGAAGACAATTAGACGGTAACGTTGACGGAAAATTATAGTTTCATCATCTCAATCCAAATGCCTTCGAAATTGAAAGATCTAGGGAGTTTTACTATTCCATGTTTTGTTGGTGATTTTGAATTTTCTAAATGTTTATGTGATTTAGGTGCAAGTATTAATTTGATGCCTTTGTCTATTTTTAGAAAACTAGGACTAGGAGAGGTCAAGCTAACATCCGTGTGGATTCAGTTTGCGGATCAATCCATAAAAAGTCCATTTGAAGTTGTGGAAGATGTATTGGTAAAAGTGGACAAATTTATAATTCCCGTTGATTTTGTTATGTTGGTTTTGAAGTTGATAAGAATTGTCCATTGATTTTGGGTAGGCCCTTTATGAATATTGGTAGGGTATTAGTTGATGTGCATAAGGGGAAACTTGTGTTGAGAATTGGTGATGAACAGGTTAAGTTTAATATGACAAAATCTTTAAAGAAACCAATGGATGGAAATGTGTGTATGAAAATTGATGTTGTAGATGAGTGTGTGAAAAAGATTAAGGAAGGAGTCGATGGAGTGAATGAAGTACACAAAGATGAAAGTATGAAGGAAGAGGATTTATGTGAGGAAGTTGAGTTAGAAAGATTATAGAGAAACCTACACCACCTTCTACTGTTAAACCTCCCACTTTAGAGCTTAAACCTTTACCTTCCCATTTGAGA
>JANZXP010019668.1:0-13481 GCA_027576715.1 Erythroxylum flavicans
CTCTTGATATCTTAATTGACAGAAATTATATTATTTTCCATTGATTCCAATTGAAAATGTAAAAAGGATTAAATTTTTAAAAAAATGGCAAGGAAATCTAAAGAGGAGATATATGATTGAGAATAATTAATCTTTTTAAGACCGTGTGGTCCACGCTGACAATAAGCAAGTGAAGGAAGCAAACAAAAGCACAGCCATCAGTGGATCATAAATTCCACGGCAACTTTTTTCTGGGTGACGTCATAAATATTTATGACGTCATTTTCCCAAAATCTCACTCAGATGTTGAGCCTAGCCTAGGTTTGGCCGGACTATCGCTTAGGCTTAATCACATTCATCCAGATTCAATGCATTGAGTTAAAAATTTTAAAAATCTTTTTTAAATATAAATTAAATGTTTAAATGTTCTACTTAAAATAATGTTTTGGTTTAATTTATTAAAATAATATTATTTTATATTTAATTTTTAAAAATTTAAAACTAAAATACTATTTCAAGAAGTAAAATTAAAAAAAAAGTAACCACGCACAAGGCTCCTAATTTTGTGGGAATTTAGAGAGGGTCATAATGTACGCAATATTTCCTTTATATTTTTACTAATAAGTTGTCCTCGGAAAGTATAGAAGTAAAATTAAATCAATATTAATTTAGAACAATTCATATGAATTCAATCACTGTCTTGAATAGTTTGATCTCCTGTTCAATCTCATCCATTCCTCAATAATCTACTATTGATTGTCAACATTACTTTAATGGATTTTTCTTTAAGATTATTAAAGTTGAAAGTAAATGACTACCCTTTGAATTGAAATCCAAAACATAGTAAACATTTGTTTTTATTAGCACATGGTAATCTTTATAAAAATATTATTACTTACTATAGAAAGGTAGTGAGTTACATTTTATTTTGTTTTCATCCATAAGAAATACTTTCAACTATATCCCCACTTTATGTGGTAGTTTAAATGGGTTGTAGAGATTGCATCTTAAGAGTGATCGAGTTAGTAGAGTGGGAAGTATAGGGTCAAAAGATCCGATATTTAAATCATCGTCCTATCTACACTCTTTCGATTGAGCTTTTCATACAAATTTGCCTAATGCAGAGTACCTAATTGGCGTGAATTACAGGCTATTGTGTCAATTTAGAGATTTATTCAATGCGCATCAAAAGAATAGCCATTGCAGGTTTCTCCCGTTTAAAAAAAAAGTTGCAGAGACTTTTCAAGTACTTTCACATATTGAAAATATGGAATTATAATTTTTTAAGTATTAATTTCAAATATTGAAAGTTATATTTATTATAATGTAACGAGTTTTAATAACTCTAATTAAATTTATCACTTAATTTTAAATTATTTATTTATTAAATAATTTATTACAATCTTAAAATTAATAAATTATTATAAATATCGCATTTAAAAAGTCAAATTCTTAATCATTAAAAAAAGACAGTTACTCTATTTTTACCTTATATACTAAAACTTTTCCTACGAGGAAGTCTATTATTACCATTTTAAGTAAATCATGTCGAGCAATCATGGGCCATGACTTTGAATCAACAAGCTCCATTGTACACACTAGTTCACACTAGTGGTCAAATTTTGTAGCTACACCTCTTATTAGTCCTCCAAAAACTAGAAGCTTTTATGGATTGATTCCACAATTGATGGGTTGAATTTTGCCACAAGAAATGATCATCATCTAGAAGCAAAACCAATTTCAAAGAGTCTAGATGGTGGAAAAATCATTAACGTTGTTGCTCAAGGCATCGGAAGATATTCGTTAAAACGAAAAAGCTCCACCATTTGTTTGGACTCTGGATCCACTTCTCGCACGTGTTTTGACTTTGATGATTCAGGAAAGTGTGTCCCAGTTACGCAACTCGTGAGGAAGATGGCACCTGGACACCATACAGATAAGATATTAACCGGAAAGAGTCGAGGACAAAAGCTTGTCAAATCAACAACATTTAGTAATTTCAAAAGCTTTACTCTTTCTTAATCAATCTCGCTACTGGTGAGAAATTGTTAATCAATGATTAAAATTCTCATCTTCACATGAGTTAAAGGAGAATGTAACTTTTTAGGTCTTAATTGTCAAGATCCCAACCTTTGTAATCCATGCACATTCGTCTAAGTTATTATGGTGACACCACTAAATAGTGATAATATATTGAAAATTTTTATAATTTGAACTTTTTGTTTTAATTTTTATTTTAAAATCTATTAACTAAAACAATAACTTAGCGAAAATTTCGCTAAAATGTGAAATCTGAAAATGTCCAATAATACGCAACTTTACTCTTATTTAATAAAGCGACTATTTTTTATATAGTATTATTCATTTATCATGTAATTTTATCATATTTTGTTAATTTTCATATATTTTTTAATTTAAAGTAATAAAATACTAAAAATAAAATTGAAAGATATATTTGATAATTAAATAATTTTAAAGTACCCTAATGGTTTTTGATGTATTAAAACATACTAGTTAATAGGGTTGATAACAGTATGTAACAAAGAATGTAGGAAGTAAGATAAAAAGGAGGAGAGGAGGACGATGAGCTAAGCCACAGTTGCAAAGAAAATATCTTTATCAACTCAACTGCCTTTCAAACCAAGCAATAAATTATACATACATCAATGCTAAAGTGTGGCTGAAGCAAAGGGAAGCGTTATCTTCATAGTAGGCAGTAGCTTGACAAATACCATTGTTTCATTTAGTGATTGAATGAGCTTATCGTATGAATAATTTATATTTTTCTTAATCCAAATATTGTGTCATTTTGATATTTAATTAAGTCGATTTCGAGTTTAATTAAATTAATTTTCTTAATTTAAATTTAAATTTAATTTAATTTACATTTTAATCTATTAACTTAAATTAGACTCCGAACTATTTATCATCCTTACTTAAAACTACAAATTAAGATTGTTGCAAAGTTTCCAAGTCTTGATATCTATATCATGTGGTTGCAAAATCATTGTCAACTTTTTCCTTCACTGAACCAACATCCACGTGGAGTGGTGCACTATAGTTGGTTATTATCCAACTATGCATCTTTTTCACTCAATTTTCAATGTGTTCTTTTATAAAAGATCATTTTTTAATTGATCTAAGTAAGACATTATCTCCTCTTCAACATCTCAATTTTGGATTATTTCAAGTAGAATAAATAATGAATAACAAGTATTAAAAAGCAATGTTTTAAAAATCAAAACCAATTCGGCCGGTTTAATAGTTAAAACCTTGAACCAACTAGTTTTTCGATTTAATTTCTAACTTTTCGGTTCGATTTAATTTAAAAATATTTGTTGATAAAAACCTATTATTTTGTTATTTGATTGAAAAGTTTTTGTTAACTAATAAGTTTTTGTAAACCAAAACAAACCGATTAATTTTTATTTAACATTATATTTTTTAATTAAATTTTAACTTTTTATAGGTAAGGATAGGTTTTCGATGATTTTTAAATTCTTTAATTTTATTTAATTTTTAATCGATTTTATGACGATCTAACACTAGTTGAACTTTTTAAATCTTAAAACTCTTGTCTTATTGGTTTAAGTTCTAGTCTGATTTTTAAAACATTGTTAAAAAGAGTTAAAAAGAAGGTTTTAACTTTTGACATACCAACAAAATTTCCAAGATATTTGGAAGGTAACCTTAGTAATACCAATAAAATTAAATTATAAAATTAAATAAATGCTATATTCAGATTATCTACTTTGGAGGAGTGCATAGGACATAGGTGAAGAGTGTGACCAATTCTTAAGACAATTCTATAGGGCCTCAAATAATTGTTGGGCTTGAGTGAAACAAAGCTTCTTCTTTTCGATTGTTCTTTGAAGTCCAGTCTATATAAATATATATATCAAAGTCCAGTCTTGGGTTTAAGAACGCGAAAGTCAAAACTGTACTGTTCTCTCCATAAGTTAATTAGCTTTTATATTTTCTTTTTTAAAAATAATTTCATATATTCATCTTTTAAGAGGGAGGAATGTTTATAGTAAAATGAAATTTGATACACGCCCTATATTATTTTAGAGAAATTAAGTACACTCTACTATTATTTTATTGTTTTGACATTAATTGCTTAATAAATATTAATTTACATGAAGAAAGTGTTGTTGCTAACACGCGGAATCATCTACTCCATTTAAGGTGCTCCAATTCTGTAGTATTTAATTTTATCTATATATTTATATGAGTTTTATATAAATGTGTAGATAAAATTTAATAGAATATAGAAAGAATTGATTTATAAAAACTGAGCATATGTACCCGTAACTAATGACTCATTTTGGTCAAAATTTCTGTTAAAAGGCTGCTTCCATATCTTGTTACAATAATGGAGTCCCTAAACGCACGGTTTGATAAAAAATTATATTATATTAAGTTGTTTATATTATTCTTTGCTTGCTTATATTTCTATTTCCTTTCTTGTTGTTTTCTCTTTAATTGATTGAATCATTAGTAGTTAAAAGTTAAATCCTCTCTACTTTAAGTCAAAAAGGAGAATGATTAATGTAATAAAGAAGATAATATCAAACGCGAAAAGTCCAAAAGTATTATTAAATAAAAAAGACTGTGAATCAAACAGATCATGTTAAAATGATATTGTTTTAGTTAACTTTCTTTTGAATTTAAAATTTATAAATCTATGAACTAAAGCAATGTTATCTTAAATAATTAAACTAAAATAATGTTGTATTAAAGGAGGGATTCAGATTCATTGAGTCTTTCAAATTAAGATTTAGGCGACTTCCAAACTTAAGTTCGTCTTAAACCTAATCCTGTTAATTTTAAACTAAGTTGAACCAGATCAAAATAGGTCATAATTCTCGTGTTTACTATTGCATGCTTAGTATGAATTCCAAATGAATGAAATATTAATTAAAGAGTAAAAGTATAATTTAATAACATCTTCAATTAAAACATGTGATTGAAATTGACCTTTTTCTTAATATAATTTTAGTTTTTAAAAATTGAGAATTTAGGATTCAAGCCCTAATTTTTCAATTTTCTGTCAAAAGAATTTGTGTAGGGAATATAGATAATAATCATTGACTAATAGTTTGTCCTATTTGCATTAATCAATCACTCATTCTAGTAATCTATTGTCCTATTTCAATAATTTATTTGGATAAGCGCCACTTTTGAAATTTTCCCTAACCTTTTTTCTCCACTATTTGAGATTTTGGCTCACTTTTAGACTTGAAAATGATAAGATTGGATGAATCTAGCAGCCTCCCTTTTGGAATGGAAAGTTAGAAAGTGTTATGAACAATATGAACATATGAAACTTCTTGTGGTGTTTCTTAATTTGCACTTCTCATTATCATAACCTCTAAGTATTACTCTCCCACACATGCTTCCACTAACAAGAGTTAGTGTCTAACGATGAGACCCTTTTTTAAAAGTCCTCACCTAACCAGATAGATTTTGACTTTGACTGATCTTGTCATTATATAAGCTCAATTTAATAGAATTATTCCAATTCAATCTCATTTATCTCAAAAAAGAAATAAAGCTACAAAACATTATCCAAAGGCATGGTTTTAAATATGGTTAGCTAGATAGTTCTAACTCGATCTTAATTAAAGTAAATGATTTAAATCTATTTTTAATGTGGTTTAAAATAAGTTAAAATTAGAAAAAATTATTTTTCATACCTTAAATATCTAGCTCGAACTAAATAATATCATTATTTATAAGTTTAGGAAATTGACTTCATTTTATTTTATAAGTGATTCATCAGCTAAAATCAAATTTTGAGTTTTTTAAATTGCATATAAAAAGAGACGAGTTAAACTCGTGTCTTAAAATATCAATTAACATATCTTGTAAAATGATTGTAATATGTTGCCATAATCGTGGTTGATATAAATGCAATAATTTAAGTTTTCATCAATAATAATTATTGCTGCAAAGATCCCATTAAGTCTTGAATCATAAGGTAAAACCTTCCTTATCATCTCATTAAGATCACTTACTATATATATCATTTGAGATGGGAAGATGGATGGAGAATTTATTAAGAAACTATTAATTTTATTTTACAAGTGAAAGAATAATTTAAGTGAAGACCACATAGCATTTAGGATTGGATAAGGTTGAAGATCCAAAATTTTATTGTTAGGTTCAAAAATTAAAAGTACCTTTCTTGGCTAACAAAAATTTTCTTCGTGAACAAACAGAGGAAAGAAAATGCCAACTTGGAAAACAAAAATGGAAACAAAACTAACAGCAGCAGATTTGAATGATTTGAACGTCATTCACCGTCTCCTAATTAACGAGACTGAAAGAATCAAAAACCACCAATAAATGCAACAATAAATAACGAATATTAAGGTGCTCAAACTTCAAGGTTGGCTCTGTTCGTAAATGTTTTTGATAAAAGCTGGGGAGGGAAGTTCAGTGCATATACCATAAAATAACAATATTTTGTGTGCATATACCAACACATATCATTTCATATTGGGTGTGCTATATATTTGTTTACAAGTATGAAGGTAAAAGTCAAAAAGATTCAGTTTTTACCTTTCAGCAGAGGCTCTCTAGTTAGGGTTCTCTCTGGGCTGTTCTTAACGTTTTTGCTTCTGGGTATTGCTCAGTTGGTCTTAATTCAGTGCTTTAAGCACTATTTCTTGGGTTTGCTTTTCTGGGTTGGTGTTTTTTCAGTTCAAGATTGGAACTTTGTTCGAATTCATTGTTGTTTTAACTTCAATAGTTATTGGGTTGGTTCGATTTGTTTTGAAGTTTGTATTGGCATATATTGACCTTTTGAGCTGTTGGGTGTGCAGACAAGCAGTGTTTTGGTTATTGTTTTAGTATGTGGGACTTGGTTTCTGCTGATTGTTTTGTTTAATGATCTTGGTTGGTGGGCTTTTGTTTTTCTTCCTCTTATGGTGTGTTTTCTGCTATAATTGCATGGTATTGGTGGTGAAAATATGTTAATTTTCCTTTATATTTTGTGAAGTAGGACAGTTCGGTTCTTGAGCTTGATTGATTCTGAGAGGGTCTGTTCACTTTGACAAGGTTTTCTGTCTGCGGTGATATTGGTGATGATGAAGTTGATTAATGGGTAGTAGGGCAGCGGGTGTCGGTGCACAAAAGAACAATAAAGCTGTGGCTGACATGCCAAGCTTCGTTCCTCCAGAACCTGCTTCAAATTCCAAGTGAGTTTCCTCATGTCAGTCATTTTACTTGTTGAATTTGCGGTTCTTTTTTTTTTCTTATACAAGTTCTCTGATCTTTCTTATAACTTCCCTTTCCCATTTTCATTACCTACCTGCCTGCTTCCTTCATTTCATTGTTTTATGGGACCTATGCATTAAAAAA
Organism: Erythroxylum flavicans; assembly: GCA_027576715.1. Lineage (NCBI taxonomy): Eukaryota > Viridiplantae > Streptophyta > Magnoliopsida > Malpighiales > Erythroxylaceae > Erythroxylum > Erythroxylum flavicans. The sequence goes on from JANZXP010019668.1 coordinate 7,348, forward strand.
CTATGGATGGAAGCCTAATTCTTCGATGGACTATTTCTTTCTGTTTTGTGATCCTAGAAATTTTTGTATTAGAGTTGTTAGTACTTTAAAACTTGCAGGTTATCGCAAGCAACATGCATGACTGTGTGAGTGATAAAGTGATTTATGTTTACTGGAATACTTTTGGCTGCTGTCTAATTGTTTTTATCATAATTTAGGCATGAGAGAGCAAGGAAAGTAATAGTAGCGTTATTGCTATTGGTCTACAATGTCAAGGATTTATTTTGGCTCTCACATGTAAATTCATTTTTGAATCTCCAATTAGTGTTAAGCTGAACCATGTTTTACTCCTTTTGAGTCTTAAGTGATCAATAAAATAGAGCAAGTGACCTTTTGAACTGATTCCGGGGTTCCTTCCTTACTTTAAAGTTTTTCTTGGAATTGTGCCCAAACTTTTACATTCTTTGTCAAGGTGATTGTTTGTGGCGGTAAAATGAGTTTCAGTCCTGGGCACAATTTTGAATTAATGTTTTATATCCTGTGTATAAATGTAAAACTTTACTTTGCTGCATATTTTTCTGGCTTGGTACTTAATATTTCTCATAATGTATGATTTGCAGTGGGGCAGAATCGAATGCTGTTCGTTATTCTCGACTTTCAGACTTTGGAACACTTGAGCCATCTCTTGGATTTCGTATAGAAGATGCTGTTGACCTTAGCAGAAGTACTTAATATTTTCATTTTATTTTTTTTAGATTTTGTCTTAATTAGCTTCTCCTTTATGATATTTGAGAAGTTTATTATGAGGCATTAAACTAAATGTTGCTCTTGCCCCTTTACATTTTTGTTAATTTGTTGCCCGAGGGCACAACCCTCTGTCTCAAGTCTTTCCGTGTCTGCTAACTAGATTCTTGTCAGTTACTTGGTGTGTTCACTGAAGCCTCGACTTATCCTTCTAAGAGTTTTTAACCGGCCATCATCTGCCTTATTTATAGAAAAAATTTATCGTTTATGCTATTCACTGTAATTATGCATTGGTCATACTAGTTCAATGAGGTCCGGAATGAGTGCGTGAGTTGTAACTAGCAATCAGGGAACTGTCATACCGATTGTGTTTTGCCATTTTTTCCACATTTAAGATGGCATCTTTTTCTGGCATCAACTCTTGACATCCTTGTTACTATGGTTTCAGATCCTGTGTTTAATCAATTAAAGTCAAGCAGCCAGGCATTCAGTACTGGTGTCCATTTTGGCACTTTGAATAAGGTGAACTTTTGATTTATGCTGTTAAAAATTTGCATAATTATAGGTGAAATAAATGTGAGTATCCATGAAAGCTCAGTTCTCCTTGCCTACTAAGTCAGTTCCCCTTTGTATATCAGTCACTTGCTTCTTCTGATATACGTCAATCAGCTGCTGCTATGGAATCCCAGACATTGTCATTGCAAAAGGAATCGCAACCAAATGCAATTTCTATACCTGTGAATCAGCCAGAGAACTGGGGAGAGATCAATGTAGCAGATGCCAGTGGAACTGATGGCTCCACAGAAGACACCGAAGAGAGAAATCAAAGGGTGATGTCTTGACGTTGTTATTCTGCATCCTTTACTTTCCTCAATACTTTATTAATCTATATTCAAGTGGGCACCGCTTACTCTCTTTGTTCTGGTCTTTAATCTGTATTCTCCAATGACATGTGCTTCCCTGTTTGTATGCTGCTGAAAATATAGTTGTCGGTTGTAACTTTAGCAATTTATGTGTGCAGTATGAAAGAGGCCAATTAAATGCAGCTGTGGTGTCCGATTCCAGTGATAAATCAAAGGAGAAAACAACGGATCAGAAGGTCTTATGATTTAATTTTTCATACATTTTTTTCAGAAGATCTACTGATGGTGGTATTAAATTCATTTATGCTCTGTTCTTTGTTATTGTTTGTGCAGGCATTGCGTAGGCTTGCACAAAATCGAGAAGCAGCTCGAAAAAGTCGTTTGAGGAAAAAAGTAAGTCCAATGTGATATTGAATTATTTTCCATTTTTAGATTGGATGAAGCTTTGATTATTGAGGACACATGCAAGTTCCTTTGTGCAGTTTTCATGTCTAGTGTTTCTGAGCTTCTTCACTTTCTTTTCCCTGTTACCAGGCATATGTACAACAGTTAGAAAGCAGCCGGCTGAAGTTGACGCAACTTGAACAAGAGCTACAGCGAGCACGCCAACAGGTAAACCGATCTCTCCTTCATTGTTATGGTACCTTTTGTTAGTTTCATCTTTTTTATATTGTTTCAGCTTGTTTGCATCGTGTACAAATTTATACAAGTATTTAATCTTTCTTGGTAGGGTATTTTCATCTCAAGCTCTGGAGATCAATCACATTCAATGACCGGAAATGGTACTTAATTTATTTTCTGTCCTCCTCTAATTAACTGTTTCTGTTTTTCGTAGGAATGCCAATTCAATCATATCTGATAATAGCAATACCAAGTGCTCATGAACTCTATTTGACTTCATATCCAGTAGCATGATGCAATTCAGGAAAGCTGAAACTAGTTATTGGGATAATCTAGGTGCTTTTGTGTGTAATTGCTTGAGACTTGTGTGTTGTTTCATAAATATGTTAATGAAAATATGCCAAAGTAAAACAGTAATTTTAAATGATCTTGTGACCATTCTAATTCTACAAAATGTAAGGGGTATTGAAGAAGTTTTATATTATGGAGACTTCCCTACCGAGTTAAACCATTATGACATCAGGAGTGTATGTGAATTTGAGTCTAATTAGAAGAACGGCTTATAGTTCCTAAAAACTGATATAATGCATAAACTTGGTGGTTGACATGCCATCTCATCCTACCATAACACTTTTACTGTGGCAACCATGCAGACGTTTTCTGATGGACTATGGATGCATCTGAATGGCCATGGAGTATTATGAGATTTTTTTCTTGTAAATATGTTCAAATAGGGATTTGGTACTTTTTTCTAGCTAAACTTTTATCTAAAGCTAATTTAGTAATCAGTTAGAATTACTGAGAACAAGCCACCATTCTGTCATTTAGACACTGAAAGTATGTCTTTTTTTTCTCTCCCAAGTTTCAAGTCAACATTTGGACGCTCAAGATCTTTTTTCTTGCTGCTATGCTTGATGAAGAACAAGGGTCTTATTACATTCATTTCCCTTTCTATCTTTTTGATATAGTGTTGATCAGTAACCTTTTTCTTTATTCATCTTTGTTTTACAATTTTGGTTTGCTATTTAGAAAATCGTTATATACTCTGAGATACTGATGATTTTTATGCTGATTCAGGCTTCTGTCTATTTGACAATGAACATATTTTGCAAATTACCACTGACTGCACTAGTTTTAAGTTTCTCCTGCTCAACCTGTGTTTTATTGTTTAGTTTTCCTTGTTATTGTCAGATTGCTAGAGATGCCATGTTATCCTACATACCTAACATATTGGTTTATGGATTCTGCAGGTGCCTTGGCATTTGATGCAGAATATGCACGGTGGTTAGAAGAACATAACAAGCAGATAAGTGAGCTCAGAGCTGCTGTCAACTCACATGCTGGAGACACTGAACTACGCACCATAGTTGACAATTCCTCTACACACTTCAATGACATTTTCAGGTTGAAAGGAATTGCAGCAAAAGCTGATGTTTTCCACATCTTGTCAGGAATGTGGAAGACACCGGCAGAACGGTGTTTCATGTGGATTGGCGGCTTTCGTTCATCTGAGCTCCTGAAAGTAAGTTTATTAACTAATGTTTTCGTTAAACTTATCGAATGTTGTTTGATTTTCTTGGTCTAGTTTGACTGCTCGAGTGTTATATATGCTAAAGATGGATGAGAAGAATTCTCCTCTTTTCTGTCCTGCTGCTTGGTGGTAGTTTTACTGATTTGACCATTCTTGTTGGGAGACATAATAGGTGTCCTCAGTGTCTACGAAAATATATTATGGAGTTGAAGTTGTGCATTTTGTGACAGTAAAATCTTTTATGATAGATCTCTAACGGGACACTTTTTACAGAAATTTTGACATCTCATACCTCCTGCCTGTTTTCTCGTCACTTGATGATTTACAAATTAGAAGTAGGGATTACATGTTCTGTTCCCCAAACTTAAATGCTATCCCCAATGTCGGTGCAGCTTCTCGTCAATCAATTAGAGCCTCTTACTGAGCAGCAGGTGATGGCCATTTACAACTTGCAGCAATCATCCCAACAAGCTGAAGATGCTTTGTCACAAGGGATGGAAGCATTACAGCAATCTCTGGCTGAGACCTTGGCCAATGGCACAGCTGTCTCGGATTCATCTGGGAAGGTGGCTAATTATATGGGTCAAATGGCCATGGCCATGGGAAAGTTAGGAACTTTAGAGGGATTCCTGCGACAGGTAATCTGTTTAGACACTTTTAGCTATCTTTATCGTCTTTTTATGTTGTACGTCCAGAATATTGGATTCCTAAAACTGCTGTGCAAGTTGTCTTTTACTGTTGAAATCCATACTGATAACCAGGCACCAAGTACTTCAGATGTTGGAATAAAAGCATCCTTGTAATGTCTTAATTGCTTCCTCATTTGCTTTGGATGTTTACGGAGAAAGAGAATTCTGATTTGGAAGTTTTTTTTTTCACGATAGCTGTCAAAAAATAATATCTCCAAAAGAACAAAGACATTCAGAAGCATAAGAACTTCTATGTTATTTTCATAGTTACCAGCATGTTAAACATCAAAGACCAGTCATCGCAATTGTTGCTTTACCTCTATTTTTGGAATACTATTATTTACTGCACCAATCTTCACCTGTCTTTTTGTCTTGGCATTGGTCAGGCTGACAACCTGAGGCAGCAAACACTAGAACAAATGCACCGAATATTGACAACCCGGCAATCTGCTCGTGCAATTCTCGCCATAACCGACTATTTCTCTAGGCTTCGAGCTCTAAGTTCTCTCTGGTTAGCACGACCAAAGGAATAAAAGGCATAAGTCAGCCATTTTAGATACCTTGATTGCTTAAGAGGATCATCAGCCTCCATTTTTATCAGCTTCTGTTTATGGTTAAATACTGGGTTGGAATGGCGCTGCTTGTTCTACAAAGTCATTCAGCAGACACAAAGCATTGTAGTGAATAGCTTTGTAATTATAGGGTCGTATGCAGGAGATGTAAGATTATGTGTGTCAAAATAGGTGTTGCATTTGGTTAAGTTAGTGACCAGAAAGAAGAAGGAAAGGAGCTTTACAATGGGAATAATTTGATTCAGGCTTGATGTTTTCTGGGGACTATCAGGAGAAAATGGGAGTGTTGTATGTAACATAGGTTACAGCTTAACCTTGAATCTGTAATACCAACAAATCTAGTTAAAGCATTGTGATAATTAGAGTTTTGGTTCATTCCTTTTCCAAAGGAATTGTTTTTTATTTATCCACAACATTTTGAATGAATATAATATTATAATAATTGTACTATATTATATTATTTATTTTATATTTTAATGAATCATTTTTATAATATGTTATTTTTTATAATATATATTAACCTGTGCTTAATAATACATCAAAAGATAATAATATTTTGATTATGTGAATTTAGTTTCACATCTAACACACATATGTATATATAAATATTAATTTTGTAAAAAACTTTATTTAAAATTTTAGAGTTACTAATATTCAATTTAAGTAATATATATTTAATTTAACCAATATACCTTTTCTTCGATACAACCAATATACGCTTGCGGAGACCGTCGACGCCTGGGATTGTGAGGAGGAGCACCAGGATCGCCTACGGCATAGCCTAGCACAACCCATTCCAACGCCATGTCGCTTTGATCAAAAGCTCGGAACCCTAGATTTGAATCGTTGATTTTTCAGTTTTTGGTTTTGTGTGTTTTATTAACATTTCAGAAGATTGAGTACTGAAAGGGCCGAAGGAAGTCCCTTTGGTGAAGGAACATCTCAGATCCAAAAGGGCCGCAGGAAGTCCCAGGAGGACTGCACCTCTGCAATCTTGATCTTCAGATTCCATTTGGAGGCATGTTTTTTTCTCGCTCTCTTTATACTAATTACATCTTCTAACTGTTTGATAAAATGACATAACGAGAGTACCAAGAACATGGGGTTTAAGTTACTTGTGCATTTTTATGATTTC
>JANZXP010019678.1:0-13481 GCA_027576715.1 Erythroxylum flavicans
TATTATTATTATTATTATTATTATTATTATTATTATTATTATTATTATTATTATTAATTTTATTATTCTTATTATTAATAATTATTCTTATTATCGTTAGTTATTATTAATTTTTTACTTTTTACTATTAATTTTATTAATTTTATCAATTATAATTATTTTTTTTAAATACCTTATTATTTTTAGTTTTCCTTCTATTTAATAATAATAATAATAATAATAATAATAACAACAACAACAACAACAGCAGCAACAATTGTTCCAGCTGTTGGGTGTCAATTATTGATTAAGGCCCCGTTTAGTTGGCGAGAAAGTAAAGTAACTTTGGAATTTAATTCTTTGGAAAATAAATCTATAGAAAATAAAGATATTTATACGTTTGGATACTTATAAGAATTCTAATAAGAAAGTTGGGTAAATTCTTATTATAATGTTTGATATGTAACAGTATTTGATATAATGTAATTTAATTTTGACTTGTATTTTCATTTATATCCCTAGAAACTGAATAAAAATTGAAATCGTTAAATAATGTTAATTTGTAATACAAGTTATATTATTCAATGTTAATTTTTTTCATTTCTAATATTTTAATCATATAATATTATTATATCATAGTATTGAAAAATACTAAAAAACCTTAATCGAGTACAAAGATAAATCTTAAAATTCAAATCAAATATAAAATTTTTTTAACATTGAAAATTAAAATACAAATAATGCGTTATTATTAAATTTATTATTCTTAATATTATTAACTATTATTATTATCAATTTTCTACTTATTATTAATTTTCTTATTACTAAATTTATTATTTTTATCAATTAAATTTATTTATTTATTTATTTATTAATTATTATTATTATTATTATTATTATTATTATTATTATTATTATTATTACTACTACGACCACCACCACCACCACCACCACCACTTTTCTACTTATTATTATTCTTATTATAATTAATTTTATTAAGTTATTATTATTAATTATTAATTATTATTATTAGTTTTATTATTCTTATTAATTTCATTATTCATAATAATAATAATAATAATTGTTAATTTTCTACTAATTATTAACTTTATTATTTTTATCAATTATAGTTATATTTATATCTATTAATTTTATTATTATTATTATTTAATATTATTGATTTTATTATTCTTATTTTTTTATTATTTAATTCTTATTAATTTTATCATCATCATCATCATCATCATCATCAAATTCTTTGTTATTATAAAAGAGTTGTCGTAGAATTGAGAGAGAAAGAAGGATTAAATTAGCTAGTGTATGTTTTAGAGTAAATTTCTGAGAAAAGTAATCTAAATATCAAAGGGGTGGCAGGATTTAGAATCCAAGTAAAGTGCTACTATTTTTCCTATGTTAGGAAAGTTAACTACTCAAAAAATGAACCAAACATAATAATATAAATTTTTGAAAAATGATTACTTTTCAAGCAAAAATCCATATCAACCGAACAAAACTAGTGTATTGTTATTCTTTTCTTAGTTGATTAATAACCTGAGTTATTTTTATTAATTGTCTTTTATCAAAAGTAGTAGAGAAAAATCCTCTGACGAGGTTAACACGAGTCGGTTGTATAATTGAGTGTGAAAATTATTCATGGGAAGTGAATTTGAGAGATACTGTCAAGGGTTAAGTGACGTTGACTCAATAAAGTCTTAGGTAAATCTATTATATCTCAGTGAAAGAATTAATTCTATTAAGGGCTTCACAGATGTAAGCAAAAAATACCAAACTGCATTACCAAAATTTTGGTGTTATTTATTATTTCATTTTTGATTGATTTTATTTTTATTTGTACTAAATACGATCACTAAAATTGAAAAGTTTGCGTTTTTTAAATACCATCGGCATCATCGTCAGTATCTTCCAGCGAACAATCTCGATCACGAGCCACAGTCTCATAGTCTTTGAGTCCTTATGGTCAAATGAGAAAAAATAACAAGTTCGGATACCAAAATATCGTACAAAGAAGTCTAGTTATATTTTATTGTCTGTCCCACTTCACATTCAAATCACAGTCTGTTAGAAACTGACATCTAACGATATGATTTCAATTGGCCGTGGTCCCGTGGAGCCCCTAAATCAGAACTACTTGCAAGACTTTGCCCCCTAAAAGCAGCGTTTAGTGTCTATATGCCCTCTACGTGCCAAAGTATCGAACGCAAGCGCTTTGTTGTCATCAGTAGATCTGTAGATGGCTAGTACCAAGTTGGTCTTCTCTTGTTATCTCTTCTCTTTTCCTCCTCAACTCTCACCAACATGGAAAATTGACAGAGGAGGCCTTGAGTTTAAAACATTATCAATCTTCTTTAAGTATATTTAAGTGTAAGACGTTGAGTTCAAATTTTAAATTGAAGACAATAAAAAATTACAAAAAAAAAGTTGCGTATATTAATAATCCTCCTTCAATTCTTGCAAAGCATAAAGATTTGTGCATAGAGTACGACAACTTTTTTGTATTTTAAATATTAAATTAATGATGTATTTGTTAGAATTTAGTTTAGGTGTCAAAATAGTTAGAACTAGTCATTTGGATAGTTGACCTTTACTACTTATAAACCCTTTAATATTTTCATGTTTAGTCAATATGAGATATTTTACCACTTCCCCTCAAGTACAATTGAGACTGAACATCCAGTTGTCACTTGAAATAAACGTAGTGATAATCAGATCGGACCACTGGGACTGGACATCTAGATGGATAACCATCGACTCTTATATTATATTAGAATTGGGCTTGGGTCAACTATTGCCAAAATGACTAGAATTAGTCATTTGGATAGTTGACCCTTACCACTTATAAACCCTTAACATTTTCATGTTTAGTCAATATTAGATACTCTAATAGTATTAAATAATTTATTTAAATATATAATTAGTAAATTATTACACAATTTCATTATGAAAATTCTTAAAGTATATAAAGTATTAGGGATTGACATTATATGAGTTTATAATTAAAAGATCAAATTGAATTTAGTTGGTTTTGAATTTAAATTCGTATATTTAAAATCCATTATAATTTAGATTTAGAATTGAATTTAAAATCTTTTAAAAGTTTAAATCATTATGGATATTCTTCAAGTATGTGTAAGTGTAAGAGGTTGAATTCAATGATAATAAATTAGTTTAAATTGATAAGTTAAATTTAATTTGATTGAGTTTTGTAATTAAACTCGAGTAGATATAAATTTGAATTTAAATTTAAAAGTCTGGGTTTAAAACTAGAATAACTTCATTGACAACGTTAGTTTTAATAAAGAATAATTATTATTTTAGTCACACTCAAATTTTAAATAGTTAATATATTAAATAATTTATTTAAAAATATATAGTTAATAAATTATTACATAATTTTTATGTAAAAATTCTTCAATTATTTTTTAAATATTAGAGATTAATTTCGAATCTAAATTTTAAATAATATATCAAATTAAATTTAATTTGATTGATCTTAAATATAACTTTGTGTTTATTATGATTAATTGAACTTAAATATCTTCTGTTTTGGTTATGTTGTTCCTATCATGTTTTATTAAATCTCATCCATATATTAAGATTTAAAATATTCAACTGGTCTTATACGTCACAAAATTGATTAAAGATTAAATAAAATTAAAGAATTAAAAATATATCAGCCTTACTTATCAAAAATTTTAAAATTTTAAATGCTATGCATCTCTTCTAAATTTTGAGTAATTTGAACCAAATTCATTGATTTTATATTCGATTATAACAGTGACTCTGATTTCTTCCGTTCAGAGGTCTTAGTTAAGCTAGAGGATATTCAAAAAGGAATGGACAACGGAGAATGACAAAAAGATACTGACTTTAGATTTCGCTAAGATACGATTGAAGGATCGCATACGTGGATACAAAAATTACAATCCTAAATTTATTTATTGCATATAATAATAATACTTATAACAAGAACAGGCAAATATAAATACTTAAAATTTGAAACAATTAATCGATAATAAATTTCGAAAAATACAAAGTCTCTTTATACTTCACACCAAAAAGTATGTCCCACTTTTAATATTTAATATGACTAAAGTTAAATATTAAAAAACTCTTTTTTAAAGATCAAAATAATTTTGTCCCTTTCTTTCTTGTTTTATTTTAAACGTTAAGAACACAGCGGAAGAATAAAACTCCTTTGTTCCTTTTCTTCTCTTCGTTGCCTACACGTTAAAAACTATAACAGACCAACTTCTTCTCTTTGCTTATTACACGTACGAAAAAATGAGAGAGAGTCACACACCTCTCTTCTTTTCGTTTATGTTTTTTTTTTCTGTTTTAAAACGTTACAAAACAGATGAGAGAGTTCACACGCGCTCTTCACATCGTTTTGCTTTAAATGTTCGTACAAAAAAATAAGAGAAAACCTACTTGTCTTTGTAAGTTTTAACGCGTTTATTTTTTATTATTTATAAAAGAAAATAAAATAAACTATTTTATTTTATTTCATTTATTTATTTCACAAAACATCGTTTTCAAAATTAATTATATTTTCTGTACTAGCAAAATATATAATTATTAACGAAAGTATCAATTATAGGTTGTATTTATCCTTATTATGGTATAGATTGATATGATGGACAAACCGTGTAGAATTACTATAAAATAGCCTAAACTTTAGGTAGTGATATGCTTAACATACTTGTATATATATTAGAGCTGTATCAGAGCCGTACATCAAGAAAATAGAATACTCTTCGATTCATTCCTTTCTTTGTCTCATATTTTAGATAGTATCAGAGCAATAATCCTGGTGCTCTTGAAAATCATCGTTTCTCCTTCACAAAACCATGTCAGTCGAAGATCCTTCTGCTACCTCTAAGGCACCTAATATGGATCCATCACATCCCTATTATGTGCATCATTCCGATTAGTCGGGGCACATGCTCGTCCCAACAAAGTTGAACGGAACAAACTATCAGTCATGGAGCAAGGCCATGATCCATGCTCTCACTGCCAAAAATAAAATTGGCTTCATTGATGGAACGATCGAGCCACCGTCCTCCGAAGATGATCCGTTAGAATTTATGATGTGGAATCAATGCAACAGTATGATCCTGTCATGGCTGACTCATTCAGTCGAACCAGATCTTACAGAAGGAGTGGTACATGCAAAGATGCTCAAGAAATTTGGGAAGATTTACGGGATCAATTCTCTACGATTTTCCAGGTTCAAAAATTAATCGCGACGATGTCTCAAGGAAGTCTATCTGTTGCTATCCACTACATCAAGATCAAGAGTCTCTGGGCAGAACTAGAGACATACCGCACTCATATACCTTGCAATCAAGAGAAGAGGCACAATGATCAAAGAGAAGAAGACAAGCTCATGCAGTTTCTTATAGGGCTTAACGACGTGTATAAGACTGTTAGATCCAACATCCTAATGATGACTCCGTTACCAAATGTTCGTCAAGCCTACTCACTCATAATTCAAGAAGAAACACAAATGCAGGTATCGTCGGAGACAACTGAGAATTTCTCAATTGCCGCAGCTGTGCAAGGAAAGACGTCTTCATCAAAGTCTCTCAAGGACAAAACATGCGATCATTGTAACAGATCTGGTCATACCATCGATGAGTGCCGAACTCTAAAATTTCATTGCACATTATGTGATAAGAAGGGGCATACTGAGGATCGCTACAGAATAAAAAATGCTGAGAACTCGCATCCTTAATCACAACAACACTTTCGTGGAGCAAAAGGAAACGGTCGTCCAGCAGCAAATGCAGTTGACGCTTCTCAGATGAATGTCATAGGCAGCAGTTCCTCTAGTGTTCTTTAAGGCTTCTCTCCTGAACAAATCCAACAGCTTGCTCAAGCCTTGACCATATATAGCCAGAATCAAATTCCGGTAATAGTGACGTTTTTGCAAATGCTGCAGGTTCATATTTCCCGACTCATATCCGCTCTAGCGTTTCAAAACCTTGGATTTTAGATAGTGGTGCAACTGACCATATCACTGCTGATATTTCCCTTCTTTCACACATACAACCTTTATCTGTTCCTTTTGTCAACTTACCAACAGGGTCCACAGCCTCAAGTTCACACACTGGCACTGTTTTCTTTAATTCACACATTAAACTAAGCAATGTGTTGTGTGTTCCTTCATTTCATTTGAATCTAATCTCTACGAGCAAGTTATCTCAATCACTAAACTGTTGCATCACCTTTTTTCGGATCATTGTATTTTGCAGGACTTGGCTACGAAGAAGACGATTGGCTCGGGTAGGCAAAGTGGTGGTCTCTACTACATGTCACCTGTGTACACCACCCCAACCTCTCATCAAGTCTCACATAACCCTTGCTTGTGGCACATGCGTCTTGGCCACCCTTCACCATCTCGCCTAAAAAATTTAGCTCCTCTTTTATCTATTCAAAATAAAGATTTTTCCAATAATTGTGATATCTGTCCTCTAGCTAAGCAAACTCGACTGCCATTTCCTTTAAGTTCAATACAAACTCATGCTGCTTTTGACTTACTCCATTGTGACGTTTGGGGTCCGCACAAAGTACCTACATATTCTGGAGCTAAGTTTTTTCTTACAATTGTTGACGATTTCACAAGATGCACATGGCGATTCTTAATGAACAATAAATCTGACACATCACGTCTTCTAGAATCATTCGTCACTTTTGCTCAAAATCAATTTCATGCCACTATAAAAGCAATTCGAGTGGATAATGACACTGAATTCTTCCCATTACAAACCTTTTTTCGCACTCATGGTATTGAATACCAATGTACTTGTGCATATACCCCTCAACAGAATGGTGTAGTAGAGCGCAAACATCGACACATAATCAATGTGACACGAGCACTCCTCTTTTAGTCCAAACTTTCGCTCATTTTTTAGGGCCAATGTGTTCTCACCGCTGTTACATTGATTAAATCCACACAATTAAAATAAATAAGGAATAAAAATAAATTAAAAAACAAATTTAAAACACCCATTTTTCGCAGCTGAATTTTCTCTACTCCCTCTTTGCCACTGTAGCTGCTACGTTATTCTTCAAAATCACCAGCTTCCAAAATTCTTTCTCTCCACTTGCGTCCCTGTTTTTGTTTCCACGTAGCTGCTTACAAATCTTCACACCACCAGCAGCTACGTGTCCTCCTCTTCACCAGCACCTCACGTTATTTAACTCTCCAACTGCTTGTTTTATCGTTTTTTTAATCACCAGCTATCTTCAACATTGTGTGTCCAATGGAAGGTTCAACGTAACTGCTTCAATATCTTCATCAACAAGCTCATGCCACCAGCTCCAATGTTCTCCACCAGCTGCTTGCATGTGTATGGAGTGGAGAGTGTATCTTGATGGTGCAACGTGAGTGGAGAGGAGTATGGTGAGGGCTGTAACGTTGTGTGTGGTGAGTCTTAAGAGAGGGCTGTGTGTTAGTGTAAAAAAATCATGCCAGCTATTCACGTTCTTCTCCTCTTATGCTGCCACTTGCTTCCTTTGTTTCTTCATTTTTTATTCCCACTTGCGTCACTCTTCTATGAATGCCACCAGCAGCTCTCTTCAACAGTTGTCTTCCACTTGGTGTTACGTTGTGTGTGTATGTCTTCTTTTTGGGTGGGTTTTTTTCTTGCGTGATTCCTTCTTCTCTCCCAGCTATTCACGTTTTTTTTTCTCTTCACGCCACTTGCTGCCAACTTCTTCAGCTGTCACGTTGTGAGTCTCTACCAGCTGCCAATCACGTTTTTCTCCTCTCTTTTTTCAATAAACGCAGCTCTCTCTTTTTGTTATGTTTTTCAACGTTACTCACGCTACTCCCTAAAAGTCACGCAGCTACTCTTTGCTCTCCTCTTTTCACGCCATTCCTGCTGGCTTCACTGTTTTCTTTTCACGCCACTCCCTGTTATTACGCAGCTCTCATCTCATCTTTCTATGCCGACAAACTTTTCACTGTTGTCTATGCAGTCTTGTTGTCTCTTTTTTTTTCAACACAGCCGCTAATTTCTGTATTTTAAGTGTTTCTAAGGTCTTCTTCTTTTATTTCTTCTCCACTTAATATTTATTTAAGCTCCCTAGGTGTTTCCAAGGTCCCACTCTTATGCATACCGCCAGCTTTAATGTTGTTGTTTTGTCATGGCAGGCTTGTCCATTAAATCACATTCTTGAATGCAAAAACATGCACATGCTAATGTAGAGCTTTTCTTGCTTGATGCTTTTGAACATTCCAAATCCAACATATCCCTAAAATTAAAACAATTAAATTTTAATTAGTGCATTTTAAATATTAAATGGACAAGAGTCTAGTAATTTATGTATCAAAAATTAATACAAAATGCCCACTAACAACTTATGTGTACTTAATTAATCGTACACCCTCTCCATTACTTTCTAATAAAACGCCATTCGAACTCCTTTACCATCATGCTCCTACACTGGATCACTTAAGGGTATTTGGTTGCCTCTGCTACGCTACAATCGTCCATCCCAAACAAAAATTTCATCTAAGTGCCACAAAGTGTGTTTTCGTGGGTTATCCACACGGACACAAAGGTTATAAATTATATGACTTAACCTCCAAGTACTTCTTCATAAGTCGTGATGTTCACTTTCACGAAACTGTGTTCCCTTTCTCCATCCATCACCCGTACCCACTGATACACCCATGTTGCCTAACCTTGCCTTTGATCCGTCTACTCCCAACCACCCCGACTCTGACATTCCCTCTCCTGACATTGTTTCAGATTCATCACCAGATCATGATTATTCGCCTCATGATGTCCTTCCTACTTCAACTACTTCCGCTTCACCAGAAAATTCAGCACCACCACCACGTCGCTCATCTCGTGACAAGCATCCTCCTACTTGGCATGCAGACTATGACTTTACTACACGAGCTCGTCAATCTTCCTCCAGCACAAGTTTGCAATCCAGTACCAAGTATCCATTATCTAATTATCTTTCATCCTGTCGCCTTTCTCCCACTTATCGTGCTTTTTTAGCTAGCATCATAGATCACCGTAAACCTGTTTCATATGCTCAAGTAGCACTTGATTCGAACTGGCATAAGGCTATGCACGCCGAACTAGAAGCCTTGGAGCGTAACAATACCTGGACCTTGGTTCCTCTTCCATCTGGTCATAAATCCATAGGCTGCCGATGGGTTTACAAGATTAAGTACCAATCTGATGGAAGTATCGAGCGCTATAAAGCCCGACTCGACGCTAAGGGCTACACTCAAGTTGAAGGTATTGACTATAGAGAGACCTTTTCTCCCACTGCCAAGCTAACTACCTTGCATTGCCTTCTTACTATTGCAGCTTCACGCAATTGGTTCACTCATCAGTTGGATGTGCAAAGCGCCTTTCTTCATGGCGATTTACATGAAGTCGTCTACATGACACCACTCCGGGTCTTCACCGATAGGGGGAGAATACTGTTTGTCGACTCAATAAATCCCTTTACTGTTTAAAGCAAGCGTCTCGCAACTGGTTTTCCACCTTTTCGGATGTCATTCAACAAGCTGGTTATAAACAGTCCAAAGCAGATTACTCCCTCTTCACAAGAGTACAAGGTTCTTCTTTTACCGCAGTGCTCATCTACATTGATGCCATACTTCTCACATGAAATAATCTACTAGAGATGCAACGGCTTAAAAGGTGCATGCTAAAACATTTTTTCATCAAGGACTTGGGAGATTTAAAATATTTCCTGGGAATCGAATTTTCACGATCCAAAAATGGTATTTTCATGTCACAAAAAAATACGCGTTGGATATCTTGAAAGAAGCAGGTTTGACTGGTGCACGATCGGAGAAATTTCCCATGGAGCAAAATTTGAAGTTGACACTCACTAATGGAGAGCAATTGCATGATCCAACAAAGTATCGGAGGTTAATTGGTAAATTGATTTACTTGACAGTAACAAGGCCAGACATAGTTTATACAATTCGAACTTTGAGCCAATTCATGCAAGTACCGCGTAAACCGCACTGGGACGCTGCAATAAGAGTACTTCGATACATAAAGGGTACTCCAGAGCAAGGCTTACTGCTTCCTGCCTCTAATGACCTCAAGTTAAGGGCCTTTTGTGATTCAGACTGGGGTGGATGTGGAGAGACTCGTATGGGATACTGTATCTTCCTTGGATCGTCATTGATTTCGTGGAAATCAAAGAAACAAACGAATGTTTCTTGATCATCAGCCGAAGCCGAATATAGGGCGATGGCGAACACATGTTTAGAATTAACTTGGCTGGGCTATATACTAAAGGACTTGAAGGTTGCTCTATCAGATCCATCCCCTTTATATTGCGATAATCAAGCTACACTTCATATTGCAGCTAATCTAATCTTTCACGAGCGCACAAAGCACATTGAGATAGATTGCCACATTGTTTGAGAAAAATTGCAAGCTGGATTAATTAAGCCTTCCTATGTTCCGACAAGGTAGCAAATTGCAGACATTTTCACAAAAGCTCTAGGGAGGCAACAGTTTGAAATATTATGATGCAAGTTGGGACTTCATGACATTCACTCTCCAACTTGAGGGGGAGTATTAAGGAAAGTATCAATTATAGGTTGTATTTATCCTTATTATGGTATAGATTGATATGGTGGACAAATCGTGTAGAATTACTGTAAAATAGCCTAAACTTTAGGTAGTGATATGCTTAACATACTTGTATATGTATTAGAGCTATATCAGAGCTGCACATCAAGAAAATAGAATACTCTTCGATTCATTCCTTTCTTTGTCTCGTATTTTAGAATAATAATATGCCATATAGATTATTTAACAAATTATCTCATAATAAATTAAATAATCATAAACATAAAATATTACACTCGTAAGTGTGTGACCACATAGATTCATCACTGAGCTGGTATTAATTAATCCAATTAATTACCAGTCAAGATCGGCATCTAGCAATACTCCTCAACGACCGGATAGTGTGAAGTAATAATCTTACAAAGAAAGAACTTAGTTAAGGATAATGTATTATTACCTTATATTATTACAACTCCAGATTATCCTAAAGTATGGTTTAACTGTCAAATCCTATTAGATAACCAACTATATTACATGTCGATCATTAATGATTGGTAAATGACTTAAGAAACTCCTTTCCTTACTTATTCAATCGTCCTGGCCAAGGTCATGAAACAACCATTAAGATCAATGACAATATAAAGTTTAAAATCATTACCTAGAGTCGATGGATCCCATCTTGACTCACCACTAATCAAATAGGTACTTAATTATATCTAATGATTATTCAACTAGTATTTTTACACACTAGGTGTTCGGTATCAAAACATAATAAGTGACCTATTAATTAATATAAGGATCTCAGGTTAAAGGAAAAAATATATAATTACATCCTTATGAGAATATTCCACTTGACAGTTCATAGGTAATATTAATCATTTGGAATTTTTAGTTTGGCCAGTTTAATGATGACATCTCCATATGTGTCATCTATATATGTAACTTAGTAAATAAGGTCTACTAATATCCATCCAATAGATATTATTACATACATATTGATCTAACTGGATCGTTAAATTCCTTATTTGATGATCATATGATCAAGAACACTTTTAAATTAAACCCTAACGACTTTGCTTTCATTATCATAATCTCCATTATGATAGTAAGTGTATAAATTTGATTAAGGACTTATCATATTAGGATAAAAGCAATAAACATAACATGATAATATAATCATTTTCCATGTTATTAAATAAAGTAAATGATTACAAAACAAAGGTGTTCAATTTATTACATAACGATTACGTCATAGGCATAATTCCAACAACAATGGCTCTTAATTGATCAAATCTCGACTTAAACAATCTCTCAACATAACTTCTTGCAGTTGTTCTTTTGTTTCCATTAATGGGTAATGAGGTGGTCACCGTATGTACATGAAGGACATTTGAACATGTTACGGTTATGGTGTTTACCTACTGCGCTGAACCTTAAGATGCCTAAATATTAAGTATTTTAATAGCTACCTTAGGCAAGTGTGTCTTGTGGGCATGTGGCCTTGTACAATGGAAGCATTTCAAGTATAATGGTCTTATTCTATTCCTGGCGCTTGAACTATTTAAGGCTCTGGTTCGAAAAATGATATAGGTTTGAGTTTCAGTTTGATCGGATTGATTTTAGATTGATGTAGTTTGATTTTTTTAATTTATTAGGGTCATACAAGAAATTTATATTAGTTTTTAAATATATATTAATAAGGACAAGTCAAGTAGGAAAATATAATTTTTAAATTTATAATACGTAAGACTAGGTCAATGACTAAGAACCACTTAAAATTAATGCATTGACTTGGAAGTCTTCGTGCATGTGAACGAAACTAATTATGACGTAATAGTAATCTTTTAACTAATAAAAAATACATTTTGATTTATTTAAAATAGTATTAAATTACTATTATTTAAAAAAATATTATAAATAATATCATTTAGATTATACTTCACACTTATATGAATAATTTAAATAATATTAATTACAAAGGTTACTAAATAATACTTATTTTTCTTTATTTTTTATTATTTATAAATAGGATAATTATAGAGGTAGAAAATGAGTTGACACAATTTTTATAAATAAGATAATAATAGAGGTAGATTTGCAAGTCTTCGGATGCTAAAATGTACATTTATTAAATATCCCATCAAATTATTTAATAAAATCTTTTTAAAATATTAAAATAAGAATAAAATATTAAGCTATGAGTTAAAAATGAACTAAATTATTAAAAATGTGTCTTGCACTGAAATTTTAAACATTTATATAAAGGGAGATCAGACCTTCTGTTTCGGTTATGATGCTTCTATCACTACAAGAAAACTGTCATTTAGCGATGGAAAATATTGACGAAAAACGTAAATATTCCGTCGGTATTAAATATTACCAACAGAATGTACCGATAGACAAAAACGTCGGAGATTCGACCGTAGCTAACTTTACTGACGGTACAAGAACTTTCCATCGGTAAATTTAGCATTGGAGAATGATTTACCGTTGGTAAATTTACCGAAAATATACCAACCGTTACAATTGTTCCGTCCGTAAATTGCCGTCGGGTTAAAAATTTTTCAACGCTAAATTTACTAATGTTAAGTTCTTTAACCGTATGTAAATTTAGCTACGGAATGTTCTACTATCGTCTGTAAATTTACCAACGGTAACATGTTCTCCGTCCGTAAATATGCTTAATAATCACCGATGAAATTTATCCTCCGTCAGTATATTTTATGAATTACCGACGGAATATGTCCTTCTACCGTCGGTAAATTAGTTAGGAAGTTACCGACAGATGTTTATTTTCATCGATAAAGTTAGTGCTTAAATTTTTAAAAAATATATTTTTATTATATTTAAATTATAATTTATGCATAATTTTAATAATTAAATATTTATAATATACATTTAATTTGGTTAAATAGA
>JANZXP010019825.1:0-13468 GCA_027576715.1 Erythroxylum flavicans
AAAGTGTTAATTTATTATAATAATATGCAGATACATATTTTAGATTAATTTGTAAATTTTATTATAATAATAAATATGTGATTAATTTATTAAAATTTATTATAATTTATTATAATAATATGTGAGTGATCTTAAAAAAGATACACAAAGCAAATTGTAAGCTTATTTTTATTAAAAAATAGTGGAGTTTTTCGACATAAAAAACTGTCTAAAAATAAAAAATATTGACAGAAAAAACATCTAAAAGCTTACACAAAGCGTCTAAAATAACATTTATATTTCTGAAAAACTGTCGAGAATGTATGTTTTCGACGCATCTATGTGTAAATAGATTTTTGAAACTTAAATGCTTAGATACGTAAAAAATGTATGTTTTTTTTTACACATCTATGTGTCTAAAAAAATCGTCAATAATAGTTTTTGTAACACTTGTTTTTCTACGGTTTATAAACCGTCTAAAAACTCCACCTTTTATGTCATTAAACTCCATATTTTGTTATAGTGAACTAAATCAAATCATAGAATTAAAGGTGGCCCTAATAACACTGTTGAGAAACCAGATCAGGATCTGATTTCGACAACAACGAAATAATTACGAAACTTTTTCACAATCTTTGATGTCCAAAAAAATAAGATCTCTTTAATTCTATAAAATGAATAACACAAATCATAATAAATCAGAAAATTAATTCATACCTTATTCCGAAACTTGATCTTTGTCTTATCGTATACCTCAAACCGTTCTCAAAACTAATCCGTTTCAACCGCTATAGTTGCACAAATATCCGGCCTCTAACAGTATCCACAAAATGAGTAGAGAGAACTCTGTAACTTTTACAGAGAGGGTTAAGCAAGAAGAGTTAGCTTTATAGAGCTTAAGCCTATTTATAATAAGTTTTAGACGTTTTAGTAATTTAATTGAAATTAATTTCTAATTTCAATTAACTTTAATTAGAATTACAAATAATTCTTATTAACTTCCAATTATGCACAAATAAGATTCAATATCTCATATTGATCCTTATTTATTAAATTTCTCATATTTAATCATAAAATTTCTCAAATTTTATAATCAAGTCTAACTTGATTAAATTAACTTTGCTCTCTTCAACTCAGTCCATACGTGAGACCCATTAGCTTCCCAAATATGTTGACGATGATTATAAATTATAATTATAATTCATAATTAGAATTAGAAATAGATAAATTAAAAATTCTTTTAATTTATCTTTAATTCTCTAATTAAACAATTTATAATCATAGATCAAGATTGACGTCTACCAACGCATCATGACCACCCAAATATTTAGGAATGTCAAAGTAGTTTTGATTAACCTTTCTGTGCATAATTTTTCGTATAATTTAATCCTTTCATCATACAATGTTCCGATTAGACATAGAGCATGAAATTAATGTCTACTCTATTTTGAGTCCAATCATATTAGGTCTTCGCCATTAGCTATTGATTCAATTAATGACATTTGAAAATTATTTACAAAATGTCATTTCACCTTGGCCAAGGATTTTCCAAATCAATAATAATCAAGAACAATGGAACATTCTCCTTAATTACTTTAGGGAGATGAATCATATCTTGATTACGCAACTATCTCCATATAATTTATGCTACATCCAATAATTACTTATTAAATAAATTATAATTAAATAGGTCATAAATAGTATCAAAATGTAGTAATCCCTATACAAAATAACTTTGATAATCTCAAGTCAAAGGATCACCTATACAATCATCACAATGAGAATTCCATAGACATATAATTAATGTTTCAAATAGATTTCTCATATCGGGTCTATTTAGTGAACTTGTTCTCTAACAAGCACCTACACATTTGTTTAATTATCTCTATACTTTCACTTATAAGATCGACAACTTCCTTCATAAGGAAAAACAAAACGTGTGCTAGTGTTTTTATGTTCTATTAATGTCCAATCTTAATAGAACAATGACTAGAAATATTTAGGAATAATATATAAATGCAATTTGAATCTCATAATTATAATCTCATTATAATTTCATTTGCAATGTATAATTATCCCATGAACTTTATCATATACCACTACAAGAAAATTAGTTATTAGTGATGGATAATTACTGATGGAAACTGAACTGTTACTAGATCTTGAATGTGATACGTATAATTCATGTGGAAGATCGTTTGTAGCAACTAACTATACTGAATCATTTGAAATAACATAGCTTAATTTAAATAGTCCATGCTTGGTAATTATTGCTTAAATTGTTAGGTTTTTCTTAATTGTAATGTTGCTGTCTAGATAAACTTAGAGAGCTTATTCTAGGTTTTCCAATAGTCAGGGTTAATTAACGAGCACTTCGTAATTAACTAAAACTTAAGGAAAAATCGTAATTAATAGAGCTTATTATTAATTCATGATCAATAGTCCAAAAGGAGGAGTAAAGATGATAACTCAATGACATTTGTGAAATTTTGCCTAGGCTGAGATGAAACATAAAGATGATAACTCAACGACATTTGTGAAATTGTGCTTAGGCTGAGATGAAACCAATGAATTGACGTTCAAATTATTAATCGACTTTATTGTTTTGCTATATTTTAATTTGATTTATTTTCATATATCCAATTTTATTTTGTTTTAATTTGTTTCAAATTGAAAATCCCCCTATTTGCTTAAATAGATAATTTAGGAAAGTATTTGATATTAATCCTTATGGGATCGACCTAGACTTATCGCTATCCATAGTTTAATCTAATTATTTTGGTAGCATTACAACACGAAACCAATTTTGGCACCGTTGCCGAGGATTATTATTCTTTGCTTTTCTGAATTTATTTGTTTTGTTTTGTTATCTTTATTTTGATTTTGGCTTTTGATTAATTTCATTTCTTGTTTGGTTAGTTTCAGTGCATGACATGATCTTCTCACACTGGTGAATTGAAATTTGATCCAAAACTTGAAAGAACGTTACACAGAGAGACAAGACATGTTGCAGAAACTTTCGAGGATCCATCATCATCTGATAGGCAACTTGAGTCATCACTAGGAATTCAAATAGTTTTAGATTTACTTTCTAATTCTTCTATTGATTCCATTTCTGAAATTAATTCTAACATGGCAGGTCAAAATAATGATCACACTCTTAAGAAATTAGTTACTCCTGATTTTAACCATCAACCATTGTGTATTGATTTTCCTATTATTGATGTTTCTTTTGAGCTTAAATATGGTATAATTCACCTTTTTCCTTCTTTTTGTGGTATATCAGGTGAAGATCCTTATAAGCATCTCAAGGAGTTCCACGTGGTCTATTCTAGTATGAAGCCAACTGGAGTATAAGAAGAGTAGATTAAGTTGAGAGCATTCCCATTCTCGTTGGGGGACACTGCCAAGGATTGGCTTTATTACTTGCCTTCGGGGTCGAATACCACTTGGAATGAGATGCAAAGACTTTTTTTGGAGAAATACTTTCCTTCTTCTTGAGTTACGAACATTCGGAAGGAAATTTGCGCAATTCTATAGCAACATGGGAAGACATTATATAAGTACTGGGAGCATTTAAAAAGGTTGTGTGTTAGCTACTCGTATCATCAAATCAGTGAGCAACTCTTGATCCAGTATTTCTATGAGGGGCTTCTGCCACAAGAAAGAAGTATGATAGATGTAGTAAGTGGAGGTGCACTAGTAGACAAGACAACCATTGAAGCCAGGAATCTGATTTCCAACATGGCTGCTAACTCTCAACAATTCAGTATTCGAGAGGAACCCAAACCATTGAAGTTTAGTGAAGCTAGTACTACTACATTGGAGCAAAAAATCGCTGGGTTGACTTCTTTAGTAAGGCAAATGGCTGCAAATAATGCTCAACAAGTCAAAGTATATGAAATTTACATGATGGGACATCCCATTGATATGTGTCCAAGTTTGCAATAGACATCCACAGAACAAGTGAATGCTTTTGGGAGCTTCCCGGGCAAACCATAAAGGAATCCTAGCTACCCCTATGTATAGAACTTTGGATGGAAGAATCCTCCATTCAACACCTACTGGTAGCAAGGACAATAACAAGGGTCTTATCAACAACTCTATCAAAGACAAGCTCAACTATCAAGCTTCGGACCTTCATTGGAAGAAATGATGAAAACTTTAGCTCATAATAGTATACAATTTTAACAAAAAACAAATGATAGCATTCAAAATATGAAAAATCAATTGAGTCATATAGCTACTGTGGTGAGTCGATTAAAGAATCAAAATTTGGGTAAGCTTCTTGCTCAAACAATTGTGAACCCAAAAGAGAATGCATGTGTTATCACCTTGAGGAGTGGTAAAGAAATGGAGGCACCACACAAGAGTCCTGTTATTGGCAGTGATGAAGAATCTGAAAAGGAACTTGAATTGCCTCAGAAAGAAGTTGGAAAGGGAACTAAGATATTCTCAATCTCCTGTGATTAAAATTTTTACTAAAACTTTGCCTACTTTTCCTATTAGGTTTGCCAAATCAAAGAAAGACGAGTAAGATAAGGAGATTTTGGACATGTTTAAAAAGGTGGAGGTAAACATACCTCTAATTGATGCCATTAAGCAAGTTCCTCGATATGTCAAATTTCTCAAGGAGTTATTCATTTCTAAGAGGAAATTAAGGGAGTCGAGAAAGCAAGTATGGGGGAAAACGTGTCTGTAGTCATTTAGAGAAAACTTCCCCCAAAGTGTAAAGATCCTGGTATGTTTACGATACCTTATACGAGATTTGAAAGGGCGATGCTAGATCTAAGAGCTTCAATTAATATTATGCCATATTCTATTTATACTTCATCGAATTTGGGATCATTGAAAGAAACTCGTATTATACTTCAGTTCGCTGATAGATCTAATGCTTATCCGGAAGGGGTTGTAGAGGATGTTTTAGTGCAGGTCAATGAATTGGTATTCCCAACTAACTTTTACGTCTTGAACATGGAGTGAGAACCTTTATCTAACTCTACACCTATCCTTCTGGGTCGCTCATTTTTTAAGACATCAAAGACAAAGATCGACGTAGATGCAGGGATATTGACTATGGAATTTGACGGTGAAATTGTTCATTTTAATATTTTTGTGGCTATGAGGTACCTAGTGATGCCCATTTTATGTTATCTATTGATGTCATTGATGGATGGTAAGGATAAGTTAGAAGTCATTCTTTGCATGAGCTTAAAGGAAAATATTTTGCAAAATTCTAACTTGCTCATTACAGATAAAATAGAGGAACTTGTGTTAGCACTATAATCACTACAAACAATAACAAAGAGGTATGTATTTCAAAATATTGAATTGTCAATATCTAATACGAAATCTGTACCTTCGGTGGTGCAGGCACCTGTAACTGAATTGAAGCAATTACCAGAGCACTTAAAATATGTGTTCTTAGGAGAAGGAGAAACAATTCTGGTAATCATAGTCAAGAACTTAACCAAGCTTTAAGAAGAAAAGCTCATTCAAGTGCTTAAAGAACACATCACAGCTGTAGGGGGACCATAATTGACATTAAGGGTATTAGCCCTTCGACATGTATGCACCGAATCTTGTTAAAAGAAGGATCTATACCATCAAGAGAGTCACAAAGAAGATTGAAACCTCCGATGATGGAAGTGGTAAAGACGGAGATCTCAAAGTTGTTTGATGTTGGTATAATCTATCTAATTTTGGATAGCAAATGGGTGAATCCGATCTAAGTAGTACCGAAGAAAACTGGGATTACTGTGGTAAAGAATGAGAATAATGAGTTTGTGCCTACAAGAATTTAGAATGGATGGCGAGTATGCATCGATTATAGGAAGTTAAATGCTGCTACAAGCAAGGACCACTTCCCACTCCCATTTATCGATCAGATGCTTGAAAGACTTACAGGATAATCTCACTATTATTTTCTGGATGGGTATTCAGGATGTAACCAGATTGTGATAGCTCAAGAAGATTAGGAGAAAACAACATTCACATGGTATATTTGCCTACAGAAGGATGCCATTTGGACTATGAGTGCCCTAGCGACCTTTCAAAGATGCATGGTAAGTATTTTTTCTAAATATGTTGAACATATTATTGAGGTCTTTATTGATGATTTGACTATCTATGGAGATTCATTTGATGCATGCTTGGATAATTTGAATTATATACTTGAACGATGCATCGAAACTAATCTTGTTCTCAATTATGAAAAAGGTCATTTTATGGTTGAACAAGGAATAGTGTTGGGACATATAATCTCATCTAAGGGAATTGAGGTTGATAAGGCTAAGATAGAAATTGTGCAAAATTTACCTTACCCTACAAATGTGCGGGAGATTTGTTCTTTTCTCGGCCATCCATGTTTTTATCTTAGGTTTATGGACTTCAGTAAGATCTCAACAAAACTATGTCATCTGTTACAAAAAGATGTATCCTTTGAGTTTGATGAGGGATGCAAAGAAGCATTTGACAAGTTCAAAGAACTTTTGACTTCAGCACCGATCATTCAACCACCTAACTAGAGTCAACCATTTGGAATTATATGTGATGCGAGCAATTTTTTACTGTGGGTGCTATCCTTGGTCAAAGATATAGAAAGTTGACTCATGCAATCTACTATGCTTCCTGAACACTTAGTCCAGTACAATACAATTATTCCACCATTGAAAAGGAGCTTTTAGCTGTTATGTTTGCTTTGGATAAATTTAGACCTTATTTGTTCGGTTTTAAAGTGATTGCCTATTATGATCATGTAACATTAAGGTACCTTTTGTTGAAGAAAGAAGCGAAGCCAAGGATAATTAGATGGATTCTTCTACTCTAAAAGTTTGATTTGGAGCTCAAAGACAAGAAAGGTGTAGAGAATTTAGTCGCAGATCACTTGAGTCGAGTTGTGAAGGAAGAGGATCTAGTACCATTGCAAGAACTATTTCCAGATGAGCAATTACTAATGCTTCAAGGTAAGATTCCATAGTATGCTGATATTATGAACTATCTAGTGAACTATAAGATACCCACTAATTTGAGTAAGGCTAAACGGAATCAGATAAAAAGTGAGTCGAAATATTATATTTGGGATGATCCTCAATTGTGGAAATGTTGTTTTGATCAAGTGATTGGGAGATGTGTACCTAAATATGAGTGTGAATCATCAATTCTAAAGTTTTTCCATTGATACGCTTGTGGTGGTCATTTTGGGCCTAATAGAACTGCTAGGAAAATTCTTAAATGTGATTTTTATAGGCAAATATTTTTAAAGACATATATGTTCTATAAAGCATGTGAACAGTGCCAAAAACAAGATAATCTATCCCATAAAGATCGAATACCTTTATCTCCAATAATTGCATGTGAAATTTTTGATATATGGGGCATCAATTTTATGGGACCATTTCTCTCTTCTTTTGGTTTTGTTTATAATTTGTTGGTTGTAGACTATGTTTCTAAATGGGTGGAAGCTAAAGCCACCAGGATTGATAGTTCTAGGGTTGTTGCAGAATTTGTCAAGTCTAATATTTTTGCTAGATTTGGCACACCGCGAGCATTGATTAGTGATAGGGGTACTCATTTTTGCAACTGATTGGTAGGAAGTCTTTTAAAGAAGTACCATGTCACACATAAGGTGTCTACAGCCTATCATCCACAGACGAACGGGTAAGCAGAGGTTTTAAACAGAGAAATCAAGTCCATCCTTCAGAAAATGGTAAATCTGAATTGTAAAGATTGGAGTTAGTGACTTGATGCTCTTTGGGCATACAGAACTGCATACAAGACACCGATTGGCATGTCTCCATATCGATTGATCTATAAAAAGTCGTGTCATCTTCCAGTGGAAATTGAGCACAAATCTTTTTGGGCTATTAAGCAATGCAATATGAAGATAGATGCAGTAGGTGATAAGAGGAAGCTACAACCATAAGAATTGGAAGAGCTTAGGCTTAAGTCTTCTGATAATACAGAAATTTACGAGGAGAAGACAAAAAGATTTCATGATAAGATGATTGCTAGGAAAAATTTTGTGGTTGGACAAAAAGTTCTTCTCTACCATTCATGACTTAAGCTTTTTCTAAGTAAATTGCATTCCTGTTGGATTGGTCCTTTTGTTATTACTAATGTCTTTTCATATAGTAAATTTAAAATTGAAAGCTTACAGATAAACAAGAAATTCAAAGTCAATGGTCATCAACTAAAACCATTTTATGACGGATTCCAATTGGAGGATGTCAAAGTGATAGGGTTAGATGCTATAAAGAATGAGCAATAAAGAGTTAAGTCAACGATAATAAACAAAAATGTTCTTGGGAGACAACACAAGGGAAGTTAAATTCTGTCATTTACATTTATGCTTTTATTACTTTTGTGAACTGCTCCATTTTTACATTTGAATTTACATTGAGGACACTGTAATTTTTAAGTGTGGGAGTGGGGTATGCTAATTTCTATGCATGTTTTTGAGCTTAACTGTGGCTTATGTGGCTTCTTAGGTAGTTTTCAAAATCAAATGAACAGAATCAAAAATTTTCTTGTTTTCTATTGCTTTTAAGATTATTTAGTCATAATTAGAGCTTGAATTGACCAGAAAAATACATAGAAAATTTTCGTATGTACTTTTGCTCTTGTGATTAGTTAATGTACATTATTCTTACAAGAGCGGTGACTAGTGGTAGACAAAAACTAGTGAGGTTTTAAGCCATATTAGACTGACACATTTATATCAGTCTCACTGTTTTGTTTGTTATGAGTGACCTTCATGACATATACATCCTTACTTTTCGTTGAATTTCTATTCAAGACCAGATTGTTTATCACATGTATGTTTATGAAAATGATTAGGCATTCTTCGTTGATTATAAACTACACTAGCCAAAAAGCCTACCCATTTATGTAAATTTTCCTTGCTAATCCCTTTTGCATTGTATTAACCTTTTCTTTTATATAAACCACATTGCATCCACCTAATCAAATGTCCTACCCAAGCTTTAAATCTAGTGAAGCATTTGTTAATTCTTGATGAATATGATTGTGTAAAGGTTTAAGTGTGGGGGGGATGCTTACATATGGGTTGGTTAAATTTGTTAAAATGTCATGATATGAATCCTATGTTGATGTAGTCTCTTTCAATTTTATATTTGAAAAAAGAAAAGAAAAAAATGTTTAAATAAAAAGTATGAAGTAGGCAATGCAATTGTTGTGAAAAATTATTAATTAATAGTTTATCCTCCTTAAGTTGTATTAGTTAGGTATTTGAGTATATGGCATACGAAGAGGATGTTATGTTGGATGGAGCATCTCACTGTGTTATGTTCATATGGTTTATGATATGAGAGCTGAATTGAGTTGTGGGACAAAATTACTGCATTATTTATAACTGACGATACCCAGTTATGGATAAATGCTAACTTATGGGTTTGATTTTTCATTAAGTGTTACTTTTGTTTCACTAGCTTAATGGCTGTCAAACTACATTAACCAAAATGCATCCTACCTTACCTTAGCCCATATTACAACCCTAAAAAGTCCTTTGATTCATGATTATACATGTGACTTTTAGTGATAGAAAAATGAAATAATATACAAAGTTAGGGTTTGTTGTGAATCATGAATGGTGTTTGAGTGTACCCATGGAAATATCTTATTTAAACACTTTTTGTCCAAGTCTACCTCTAAATTACTCAATTTCTAAGGGTGGTGAATATTGATTGATTATGAGTATTATCTTGAATAGTGAGTTTTTGCTATAGGTTTTGAAAGTCAATCATCTTTACTTATGGTTATCTATTATTAAGAAATATGGAAAATGAATAAAATTTTTAGCTTGTGATTTTGATTTTGACGATTTGCTCGAGGATGGTCAAAGCTAAGTGTAGGGGAATTTAATATGTGTTTAAATGTTGATCTAGTTTATCTTCTACACTTAGTGATTAATACCTTAGAAATTCTTGGGATGCTCACTTTGATGTATATTTGATTTTATGTACATTTTGGAAGTGAAGGAATTAAACTAATCTGAAAGCATGCTTATTGAAGCCATCTTTTCAATTTTTGTACTCTTTGTCTTTATAAAGCAAGAATGAGAAATATTGGAGCAAGTAAAGAAAAGAAAATTAATAATGAGAAGCAATGAAGCAATTCACGTTTGCATGGATTTAGCATGATAACATAGTACCTTTCCATTTATCTTATGGGAATCCTAGTTGCCATATAGGTTGTACATAGCTTTTGAATGAAGAAAGAAGCTAAAACACGTGAGTGAGTGGTGTGTGATGTGTGGTTGAAAGAAGAGAAAAATATGTCCTGAAAACATGTGAGGCTAACTTAAAAAGATTTGGACAACAAAAGACTAACTTAAAAAGATTTAGACAGTAACTGGAATGGAGACAAAAGATGTTATCTACCTTTCCAATTGATTCTTATTTTTGGAAACCTAGCTGAAAGGAGGGGGGAGGGGGGTGGAGGAAATAAGAAAAAGAAGAGAGTGTGTAGGCTGGAGGGGCTAAAAAGGTGAGGACCGAAGTTCTATCTTTGTTAGAGTGTGAAGAAAACGTGAGTGGAACTACTTCATTTAAGTTTCAACATAGCTAGGGCTAAAGAAAGAAGAGAAAAGAAACAAAGAGTGGCGTGAAAGAGAGGAGAAAACAAAGAGTGGCGTGAAACAAATGAGCAACCGAAGAGCTGCGTTGGAGAAGAGTGATACTTGAACAGTGAAGTAGTCCTTTGTAATAATTCGTCACATCAGCTATAGTAAAGGGGAGATTACAGAGAAGAAAGTAAGTTGCTTGAATAGTAAAGATGGACCATCATCTTTATTTGTCCCATAAATGAATAGTGGGAGAGCGTGGTGTGAAATAGAACAAAAGAGAAAGTCATAGCGTGGAACCAAAGAGAAAGTCATCTTCGGCTGTCATTCTCTCTTCAATTTTTTTTACATAAATGGAGGCTACAAAGGCTCATTATTAGAGCTTGAAGATAGAGATGGAAGGCTAAATCACCTGATGCTAATTCGGAGGTGGAATCGAGGCCACAAGCACGTTAAGAGTATAGTGTTGTGTATCGTTGTCTACTCTTTTTTTAGATTGTTACGTTATTTTGAATGAATTGATTGGGTATTTGGATAATGATGGTTTTAATGCTTTATTGAATCATTTTTATGACTACCCATTGCTAGATCTTGAAGGTGATACATATTAGTCATGTGGAAGATCGTTTGTAGCAACTAATGGTATTGAATCGTTAGAAATAACGTAGCTTAAGTTAAATGGTCTGTGCTTGCGTGATTATTACTTAAATTGATATGTTTTTCTTAATTGTAATGCTGCTGTCCAGATAAATTTAGAGAGCTTGTTCTAGGTTTCCTAATAGTTAGGGCTAATTAACGAACGCTTCGTAATTAACTAAAACTTAAGGAAAAACTGGAATTAATAGAGCTTGTTATTAATTCACTATTAATAGTCTAAAAGGAGGAGTAAAGATAATAAATCAATGACATTTGTGAAATTGTGCTTAGGTTGAGATGAAACTAATGAATTGGTGTTCAAATTATTCATTGACTTTATCACTTTGCTACATTTTAACTTGATTTATTTTCATAGATTCAATTTTATTTTGTTTCTAATTTGTTTCAAATTGAAAATCCACCTATTTGCTTAAACAGATAATTTAGGAAAGTATTTGATATTAATCCTTGTGGGATTGACCTAGACTTATCGTATCTATAGTTTAGTCTAGTTATTTTGGTAGCATTACGACGCGCAACCAATATTTAATCAAATATGAATTTCAGGTTGAAATATGCCACTAAAGAGAAAACAAGATATGATCGACCAAGGTTCAGACCACAATTCAGAGCCAGTTACTATCCAGATGAAGCATCACATTCTGCAGTTGGAACTGAATTAGATGTTGTACTTCCAACTACTACACTTGCAGATGAGGCATTATCTTTCGTACCTGTTGTTACACCATCCACCACCCCTATACCGATGGAGATATTAGGAGAGAATGAAGGAGGCAACCTCCAGCCCGGAGTTGAGAGAGCTAATGGAAGAACTTACATTACAATTGTCAACAAGTTGTAAGTGAAAATACATGAAACACCATATGTTTATAATTAAGTTATAGTTTTACATTTAAAAAATGTTATAAAGTTAATTGTTTTTATATTAAGTTGATTCCATCTAGACGGTGCTCAAGAAAAATGACATTCAAATTCATGGAGTAGACTAATCTTGAGGGTTATATATGGAAGAATATCTCTAAGGGTTTTATACAATTGATTTTTATACATTAATTAGATAAATATTATTATATTATAAGTACTTATCGTATGTTTTCCTTTTGTTTCATAAAGAATTTTTTTGGGATTCTAAATTTGATGTGGTTATTTATAAAGTATAGGAGAGACAAGCATGTACACATTATCGAGACTTTGTTGGTGCGATACAAAGGTTGGTGTATGATAGCGTTGTATTTCTGAATAAATATGGAGTTGTTGATAGCAGTATTAGACATCACCCAAGGCAATGTCCATTTCAGAGCATAATTCTACCAATATGGAGGACTGGGAAGAGAGAGTCTTTTCGTACATACTGGAGGATTTATTACCTATCACGAGCATGCAGAGAGACTTGTAAATATCTACGCTTTACATTTATATGGTTCAGACCACGATTCAGAGCTAGTTACTATCCAGATGAAGCATCACATTCTGCAGTTGGAACCGAATTAGATGTTGTACCTCCAGCTACTACACTTGCAAATGAGGCATTATCTTCCGTACCTGCTGTTACACCATCCACCACCCCTATACCGATGGAGATATTAGGGGTAAACGATGCAAATGAAGGAGGTAACCTCCAGCCCGGAGTTGAGAGAGCTAATGGAAGAACTTACATTACAATTGTCAACAACTTGTAAGTGAAAATACATGAAACACCATATGTTTATAATTAAGTTATAGTTTTACATTTAAAAATTGGTATAAAGTTAATTGTTTTTATATTAAGTTGACTCCATCTAGACAGTGCTCAAGAAAAATGACATCCAAATTCATGGAGTAGACTAATCTTGAGGGTTAAATATGGAAGAATATCTCTAAGGGTTTTATACAATTGATTTTTATACATTAATTAGATAAATATTATTATGTTATAAGTACTTATCGTATGTTTTCCTTTTGTTTCATAAAGAATTTTTTTAGGATTCTAAATTTGATGTGGTCATTTATAAAGTATGGGAGAGACAAGCATGTACACATTATCGAGACTTTGTTGGTGCGATACACAAGGCTGGTGTATGATTGCGTTATATTTCTGAACAAATATGGAGTTGTTGATAGCAGTATTAGACATTACCTAAGGCAATGTCTATTTCAGAGCATAATTCTACCAACAAACATGGAGGACTGGGAGGAGAGAGTCTTTTCGTACATACTGGAGGATTTATTACCTATCACGAGCATGCAGAGAGACTTGTAAATATCTACGCT
>JANZXP010019911.1:0-13461 GCA_027576715.1 Erythroxylum flavicans
TTTGTCCAGAAAATCAAGAAGATTTTAAAAATTCATATATTAGATGATTTCACACAATTCAACCCCCTTCTTGTGAATTTTACATATTATACGTGATTTCTATATTAACAAGTGATTTACTTCAGAAAAAACAACGATTACGTATTATATTTGATTCTAGTAATGTGTTAATACATAAAAATAATCAAATAAAGCATTTAATCATTCTTATACAATACCCAATTCACTAAACACAAGATAATATAATCAATCCCTAAAGAGGGTGAGAATAACAAACACAATGAAGAATATGTTTAACTGGGTTTGTCGACGTCGATATCACCTCTGAACTGACATTGGAATGTCTAGCTCTCCATGGATCTCCAAATTATGAGAGGTTTGCCCCTATTGATTCTCTCGAAACCTCTCTATCAACTACTTAAATTTTCCCAATCGAAAATATGACATCTTTTTTCATACCAAAAAGTAGGGTTTTTGGTGAGTTGGCAATGCCTTATGGCCGTGAGTGGTGTCTCACGGCTGTGAGACACCTTACACGGGCATGACATGGGCTGTCACACCTATGCAACTAGTGTCACACCCATGACAAGTGTGTCATAGACATGATACACCTCTCACGACCAATTTGCCATGGCCTTGAAATGCATCTTATGCCCTTGACTTGTGCTAATCTTTATTCTTTTTGGTATTTTCTTGTCTCCTCTTGCTCTAATCTTTCTCGTTCTTGCTCCATAAAGATAAGTGAGTATGAATCTTTAGAAAACGGCTCAACCATAATGCTTTCGACTCACTTTAGCTATTTCGCTTCTGAATTATACCTAAAATCAAATATGAACTAAAGTGAGCATCCTAAGCATTTTCATAGCAATAATCACTAAGTGTTATAGAATAAATTCATAATTAATTAAGCACATATCAATAGTCTTACTATTGACACTCACAAGTTCTTAATCTTCATGCTTGCTAGTTTCGTTAATTTAACTACGAGACATAGATTCGGTTTCACCACTACAAATTTTGCCATATTAGAAGTTGTAAAAGGGGTATTAATTGGTTCATATTATCGTTCTAAGCTTGACATATTACATGCAAATTACTACTCTTATTGATGCTAATGCTAATAGATGTCCCACCTATCATTGATCTTTCTTATGAAGATCTCAACTCAAAGTTGATCAACTTTGCTAGATCATTACATGTAACGATGGAATTTAAAGTAGTTCCTTCAAGCTATATAGATGGATTCTCATCTTTAATCGAACAGCTTCGAGTGAAACTTGTAGTGTACGCATGGCAATATGTATAATCTCAATCTAACCACAAATCAATTGTATTTTTCTATTATTTACCAACAATAACACATATAAACAACAAATACACAACAAATACACAAAAAACAAGCAACAATTAAGACAGGGTAGAGAGAGAAAGTTGAAAGAATACAAAACAAGCTTGCTTCTCTCTTCCTTTTTCCTCCTCTTTTCCTCTTTTTGGGTGCCTCCTTTGTTTCTGTCTTGTTTTCAATGCCAAAACCCCCATTTAGGTCTTTAAAACAAATATATATAGTATTTTGGGGTCAAAGAAACCTAGTATTTGCTAAACAGGGGAATAAAAATCATATCTGCGCTGTCAATATCCGTTAGGCTGACATTATGCCTGTTAAGCGGACACTTACGGGTCCCTGGAGCATTTTGGATAGTAAGTGTCCGTTAAGCAGACATGATGTCCGTTAAGCAAAAAATTACGGGTCTGTTAACCATCTTTCTCCGCTGATGTCCGTTTGAAGGGACTTTGTGTCCGTTGGACGGATATACACTGAACATCTTCATAAACGTACCCTTTTGACCCTTCAGAAAGTCAGATCTCTCTTTAGGGTCTTCATGAAGGTTGTAGAGCTCGAAGTCCTCTTTGAAATTGTACTTGAATGAATCTAATCAGACATCTCCAATGAAAGTTATGTTATTTGCCCCAAAATCTCTCCAATTGTACCTATTAAGCAATAAGGTTGAAATGTGAGAATTAACCAAATAAAGTGCATAATTCACATAAAGATAAGTCAAATTAGTTCCAATTTATCCCAAAATCATGTATAAATAATTTGACTTATCATATAGCCACAAGGCTCTTTTAGTCCAAAGGGGTTGTGATGAGCTAAAAATCACTAATAAACTAACCCTCACTCAATACGTCCAAAGTCACAATCACACCGATAGTATGCATATTAAACAAAGATCAGACTAGGAACTAAATGTCAACCAATATCAACTCGTATCGTATATTATTGTCATATCACAATCATTTCTCATAATCAAACCAGTGCACATTTAGTCCTAATAAATACCCTTTAAGTAGCACATCCTACAGATTTTTCCTTCTCCATAATCACAATCAAATACATTGACATATAAACCAAATATCAATCACACAATTTTTTTCAAACTAACACTTTGTCATGTGATGACCATCATAAATGCATACAGTATGTTGTAGGTACCTAAACTCATATCCATATGTTTAGATATCGCGATATTACTCGCATAGGCACTATGATAATGACTACCTAAATTAAATATGTATATGTATATATATATATATATATATATCACATAATATCCATGTGCATAAAGATGAAGGCATCTATCCTGACTTGTCAATCATATCAATCTAGAATCATACTCAATAAAGGATATGGATTCAGTATTAGTAGATAGATATGACTTACTTGATTGATGTACTTGTCAATTCAAACCTTGCAATGTGGGTCCCATACCTAATATGTCCAGAGAATAGGAAGGGAAATATCCTAATCACTATCAATTACAAATCATTGGGCTCAATTAATAACTTAGGACTTATTAGGTTTTCTAGGATGGTCCAATTATGTAATCTGACCCTCGATCCTATTCTTACCTAAACCTTTCGAGATTTTTAATTCATAAACAGTTAAGAATTTTGCTATGGTTATTAAGGAAAAAAGATCAATAATTTATAGGATCTTTTAAATTTCTTCTAAAATAGAAGACACCAAAAAGTTGCCAAAATAGTATCTCTGATGATTGGAATATTCCTCCAATTATAAAAATATTCCTCCAATGATCGAAAATTTTCTAATCTTATAATTCATCAATTTTTAATATCGAATGAAAGCTCTTAATGAGTAGAATAACTTTTATAACTGCAAAAAACTCAGATTCTTAACAAATCTCAACAAATTGAAGACAAATTATTTTTAGAGCCTTAATTTCTATTTTTGTCAATCATCGGCGATACATGTGGTTATTGTCGACAAGACCATAAGGCTTTTGCTCTTGATGTCAAGGGGAGTCTAATAGTGGTGGTGGTGGTCAGCAACACTCACCGGAGTTGACGAATCAAAGCTTTAAATTTTCTCTAATTTTTCCTCTCGATTTTTGTGATGATTTCGGTGTTATTGTGAGGTAAAATAGGTATGGTTGTGACAGGCTCAAAAAGAGGAGTTGATTGGTATATACGGTTGGTCAGTTAGAGTCGCCAATAATGTACAATAAAGGAAGAGGATGGTTTCGTAAATAGTAACATTAGGAGGGTGAAAATGAAAAATAGGAAAGACAAAGGTGGTAGTGAGAGATATATACAAAAATATATGTATAAGGGGGATATTACAATCTCCCCTCCTTACAAAAAATTCTTCCTCAAATTTTACGATAATGCTTGATATATGCTTAATTGATTATAAACTTATTCCATAATACTTAGTGATTATTGCTATGAAAATGCTTAAGATACTCACTTTGACTCATATGTGGTTTTAGGCATAATTCGAATGCAAAGAAGCTAAAGTGAGTAAAAAGAACTATATTTGAGCTATTTTCTAAAGAATCACACTCACTTATCTTCATGGATCAAGAAAAAGAAGATTAGAGCAAGAAAATACAAGAAAAATGAAGAACACGAAGAGTGAAGAGTGAAAGAGCATGCTCACGGCCATGTATGAAGTTACTTGATGCAACACACCTCACGGCTGTGAGAGGTCTCTCACATCCGTAAGAGGCCAATGCATGACTGTGAGAGGGCATGTTTGTTCATGAGAGGCCATGCATGCCTGTGACAATGTCACAACCATGCATGCCTGTGACAATGTCACCTCACCTATTTTTAACCTAGTTTTTAGTATAAAGCGAAAGATTTTGTGACGGATGAGAGAATGAAAGGTTTTGGATGTTTTTAACTGGGAGAGAGTAAAGCTTCGGGAGAGAATGAAGAAGGCCACAGAAGCTCTCAACCATGAGAGACCTATGGAGGGGTAGCTTCTGGACGTTAGTTCGAAGGTGATATCAACACCGACGACCCCGGTTAAGCATTCCTTCCTTGTATTTGTTGTTTTTTTCACTTCTTATGGATTGATTGTGTTATCCTATGCATATGGATTTGGGTTTTGTGTATGAATGATCGTATTATCGTATAGTTCCATTGTTTGTGTATGAACTCATAGCTAGAATTTCAAGATAATTCATAATTGTTATATTTGAGATTCATTTATAGCAACTAATAGCTCGTAATCATTAGAGATGTCATAATCTAGGTTGAATGACTTGAGCGTACATGGTTGTTGCTTAGATTAATTAGTTTTCTTAATTCGTAATGCAACTACCTAATTGAATTTAGAGGTCGTATCCTAAGTTATTTGGTAGTTAGGTTTAATTAACAATCATATCTTAATTAAACACAACCTAAGGGAAAACTCGAGTTAATAGAGCTTATTATTAACCTACGATTGATAATTTACGGAGAGGTAAAAGAGCAACAATTCAATGAAATATGTTTAATTAGGGTATAGGCCGAAATTGAACTAAAAAATCAAACTCCTAAAAAATTCACCACTTTCATCATTTTTGCATTTTTTCTTTAATTTACTTTTGTTAGTTTATTTTATTTTATTTTCTTATTCTAAACCAAACCAAACCAAACCCCCCCGCCCTAAAAAAAAAACCTAAACGCCGATTAATTTTATCTTAAAAGTTAACCGAACACTCTCTATAGAATCGACCTAGAATCACCACTGCTGTAGTAATAGGTCTAGTTTATTTTGCATAACGTTATGACGCAATGCTGTCAATGCTCTATTGAGGAAATATCTATGGACACAACTCTGGAATATCGATTTGTTTCCCAAATGATCTCTTCGATATTACCATCCTCCATATTATCTTAACCATAAGAATTTATTTTGACCATAACTGATGCACTTAAGAATCCAAAATAACTTGCGTCTCCTCTTTATAGGTTAGATTTTTATTCACCTGTACATTCTGTGACTGGAATACACGAGAAGGATTAGACATATACTTATGAAGCATAAAAACATAGAATATTAGGTGTACTTATGAAATATCTGGAGGTAATTCCAATTAATATGCCATGTTTTCAACGCTTTACATTATCTTATAAAGTTCAATATATCTTGAGACAATTTCCCTTTCTTTCCAAACCTTATTACACCTTTCATCGAAGATACCTTTAGAAAGTCACCGATTTGAAATTCAATGTCCTTAGACTTCGGGTTTATATAACTCTTCTATTAACTGAATAATGTCTATAGTCTCTACTAGATCAATAAAATCTTCTCTGATGTGATCTTGGTTCCTTCCATCTGCGTGTCACCTACTTCCTCAAAAAATATCAGTGATCTATATTTTTATCTGTACAATGCCTCATAACGCGTCATCCCAATGCTACTGTGATAAATATTATGGTAAGCGCAATTAATTAAAGGCAACTGTAAATCCTAACTACTACCAAAGTCCATTACACACATCACCATCATGTCTTCTAAGGTTTGAATCGTCCTCTTATATTACCTATCAGTATAAGAATGGAAGGTTGTTCTAAAATCCAACCTAGTGTTCAGTGCATCCTGTAATTTTCTCCAAAATTGAGATATAAACTGTGATCCTCAATCAGAGACTATCGACACAGGCACCCCTTAGAGACACACTATTTGTTCGATATGCACTATTGCTAGCTTAGACACTAAGTAGGTGGTTTTCATGGGTAAGAAATGGACTAAGTTTGTCAACCTATCTATGATCGTTAAAACTGAATCATATCAGGTCCTTATATAGGGTAGGCCAACCACTAAATC
The DNA here is from genome assembly GCA_027576715.1 of Erythroxylum flavicans. Taxonomy (NCBI): domain Eukaryota; kingdom Viridiplantae; phylum Streptophyta; class Magnoliopsida; order Malpighiales; family Erythroxylaceae; genus Erythroxylum; species Erythroxylum flavicans. The sequence continues at coordinate 6,122 of JANZXP010019911.1, forward strand.
CATTATGATATTTTCACAATTCCATTTAGGAATTGGAAAGAATTGAAGCTTATTTAAGGGTTTCTAATGCTCATATTTTACTTGTTGGAAAATCAAACATTCATAGATAATTGCAACCACATCTTTTTTTATAATGTCCCACCAATACATGTCTCTAATGTTATGATACGTCTTGTTAGAGCCCAGATGTACATTGTATGCCATATAGTGTGCTTCCTCTAAAATCTTATCCTTCAAGTTCTCCACGTCTTGAGCATAGAATCTCACATTTATCTTTAGTATGCTTTCCCTATGAATCTCAAAATCTGTGTGACATCCTTCTTATACTTCATACACAAGCTTTTGAAAGCTTAGGGTCTTAGCTTTGATGAACCTTAATCCTGTCTAACAATACCAACTGTAGTCTGATGCTCACTAGTAGTACTCCTAAATTTTAAATTTAAAATTGAGCACTTTGATCCATCAAATCTTATAACTCCTTAGTCAAAGCTCTCCTCTCTACTATGATAGATGCCAAACTACTTATAGACTTCCTACTTAGTGTATTAACTACAATATTTGCCTTTCTAGGATGATACTGAATCATACAGTCATAATATTTTAGTAGTTCCACCCATCTTCTTTGCCTCATATTTAAGTCCTACTAAAATATATATTTTTGGCTTTTTTGATCCATGTAAATTTCACACATTTTACTATACAGATAATGTCTCAAAATCTTTAATGCAAAGATCATTACTACCATCTCTAACTCATGAGTAGGGTAATTTTGTTTATTCCTTTTCAATTGCCTTAAAGCATAAGCAATTACTTTACCATTCTACATCAACATGCATCCTATGCCAACTTTTGAAGCATCACAATATAATTTAACTCCTCCACCTTCAATTGGAAATGCCAGGATCGAAGTTGTAGTTAAACTCTCTTTCAAATTTTGAAAGCTCTCTTCACAAGCATTAAACTAAATGAACTGGGTATTCTTTTAGGTCAAATATGTCAAGGGAGTTGCTATCTTGGAAAAGTCTTGGACAAATATTTGATAGTAGCCTACTAATCCCAGAAAGCTTTGCACTTCTATCATTGTGTTTAGTCTTTACCAATTTGTTACAACTTTTATCTTTTTTGGGTTCACTTATATCCCTCTTGAAATACCACGTGTCCTAAGAATGTGACACTTTTAAACCAAAATTCATACTTTGACAACTTAGCATATAGTTGATGTTCTAGAAGTGTCTGCAACACTACTTTCAAATATTGGGTGTGCTTCTTATTTGTTTACGAATACACTAAAATGTCTTCAATAAAGAAAATCAAGAACCTATGTAAGAGCAATTTAAGCACTCTATTCATTAAATCCATGAAAGTCAATGGAGTATTGGTAAGGTCAAATGACATTACTAGGAATTCATATTGGTTGTATCGAGACTTGAAGGCAATTTTAAGATATATCATCTCATCTAATCCTCAATTAATGATATCTAGAACTTGGTAGAAAATACCTAGCACCCTAAAGTTGATCAAACAAATTGTAGATTATGGGTAATGGATACTTATTATACATAGTCACCTTATTTAATTTCAAGTGGTAAAAACACAACTAGAGAGAACCATTCTTTTTTCTTTATAAACAGTATCGGTGCACCATATGGTGATATGCTAGGCTTGATGAAACCCTTATCCAATAAATCCTACAATTGTTCTTTTAATTATTTTTAACTTTACATATGTTGTTTTATATGGAGGCATAGAAATTAGAGATGTACCGGATACCAGATCAATGCAAAACTCAATATCTCTCTGTAGAGGTAGCCTTGTTAACTCTTAAGGAAATATATCTAGAAACTTTTAAATTATTATAAGGCTATTAATTTCTATAGAGGTACCCCTGACGTAGGCCAAGACCCTTGATACCCTTTTCTGAGCATCTTGTAGGCTAGTAATGCTAAAATTATGTTGGATAAGATAGTTCTCTTATCTCCCTCAAAAGCAAACTCAACCTTACCCAGAATTTGAAACACTACTTTTTTCTCTCTATAATCTAGGGTGTTATAATGACTAAACTATCATTCCATCGTTAATATTACATTAAAATCTATAACTAGTAGCACTATAAGATTTGCTATCAATATCGTCTCATCAATCTCCATAGGACACGAAAAGTAGATTAAATCCATCTTTATGGCATCATTACAAGTTGTGAATATAGACAACGATTTTTCCATCTTATTTGGTACTACTTCTAGTCTCATAGTAAAGTTGGTCAACATAAAATAATGGGTTACTCCAGGATCAATAAAAAATCTAGCTTCTAATCCATAGATAAGAAGAATATCAGATACCACTACATTAGAAGTTTGTGCATCTTGGGGTTGAGGGTGAGCACCTAGCCTGATTGCAACATACATGTTGAGAGCTAGGGGACTATCTTTGATTGTGAACTCAAGATTTGCCTCTTTCCAAAACCTTACCCTGCTGGGCACAAATTGTGATCCCCCTTATGGTTATTGAAATGGAGTTTGCGCCAAACTACAAAAGATCTATTAGTATCCTATTATTGGACAACCCCTAATTAGATGTCCATGTTGGCCACAACTGTCGCAACTTCCTAGTGGTATATAGCACGAGCCTTGATGTACCCTACCATACTATTGGCAAATGAAGGATGTCGAGCTTAAATTGTTACATTTAGAGCTTTATATGTTACTACTACCACCTGCTTCAGACGTGAACCTGAATCCTCCAAAATGCCTACGACCAAATCTCACCTTGCCATATGCTTAAGTAGCCCTCTGTTAAGAGTTCCCACTACGACTGTACCCTGACAAAAAGTTTAGTTGTTACTATTATCGTTGCTAAAATCTAGAGGGTCTTACTTAATGCCTCCCACTCTACTCTCATATAGATAAAGCACCCTACTCTATGGGTATCCTTTCCAACTGTTTGACCACATCCACCAGAGTAGAGAATTTCTCCCAAAAACTCAAAGTCATATTGATGAAAGGGGGTCCTAACTCGAGTACACATTAGTTGTTCTTCCTCAGCTCATCTGAAACAATCTCCAAAGCATATTAACTCAATTGAATGAAGTCAATGGTATACTAATCCACCATCTTATCTCCCAAGCGTAGATTCATGAACTTTAATTAAAGTACCTCTCAAGCTTTAAAGAAGAGAAAATAGTCCAAAACCTCTCCACGAATTACGACCAGGTTGTTGCACCCAAGTATGGTAGAATGTAGTCTCGCTAACAATCCTTGGTCACTCCTTGTAAAGACATCTCCACTAGACCCACTAGTTGGATATTAGAATAATGCAACATCCTTCCTCACATCTCCACCTTATTCAGGAAATCAATGGCCTCCTTGGGTTTGGTCCCATCAAACTCTAAAGGCAGCATCTCAAATATGTCATTGACAGCTGCATATCTGACCTCTCTTACTTCGAGGCTACAACTGGTGGTAAGGTTTGTTGCTATTGTTGATGCATTTTCATCATCAAATCTTGGAACATAGCATTGTTAGCTTCTATTCCTGTTAAAATGCTTGCATGTCAAATGCAGGTACCTCGGGAACTTTATTTGACACTTCTAGCTTTTCTATATGTGCCTTTTAAGTCTTGGTTGTCCTATGCCTACCAATATATTAGTATAAACACAATTTACTATTTATATTAGTATAAAGACACATATATAATGCATGGTAAATCAGATGCATTACACAATAAATCATGAAGAAGGACTATATGTAGGAACCTAATTTCTAAGGATACATCCTCACAATGCCACACCTCGATTGGCTGTGGAGAGCTAAGCATCACCAATAGCTCAGTTATACATCTATACATATATAGTTGGAAAGTTCTCTTAGTCCAAAAGGACTGTAAGGAGTTAAGAATCACTAACAGACTAGCCCTCACTTAATATGTTTAAAGTCATGATCACATTGATATTATACATATCAAACAATGATTCAATCAGGAGCCAAACATCAACCAGGATTAGTCCGTATCCTATATCAATGACATATCACATTCATCTCTCATAATAAACTAATGCATACTTCGTCCTTATGCATACCTATCATATGGCACATCCTATATATTTTTTCTCCTCCATAATCACAATCAAACACATCCACACACAAACCAAACATCAATCATGCAATTTTTTTCAAACAAGCACTCAGTCATGTGAGGACATCATAAATGCATGTAGTATGCTATAAGTACCCAAACCCATATCCATATACATAGATATCATGGTATTACTCGCATAGGCACCTTGATAACGACTACTCAAATTAAAAATGTATATGTATATACTTGTAGGTACTCTTATATATATATATATATATGCACATGCATAAGAATAAGGGCATTTATCCTGGCTTAGAATGTCATCAATCATATCAATCTAGAGCCATACTCAATAGAGGGTATAGATTCAGTATTAGTGGATAGATGTGAACTTACCTGATTGATATACTTGTCAGTCTAAACCTTGCGATGTAGGTCCCACTCTTAATATACCTATAACAACCTAGGACTTATTAGGTTTGCTAGGATGGTTCATTATACAATTCAACCTTCGATCCTATCTCACCTAAACCTTTTGAGATTTTTAATTCGCAAAATGTTAGGAATTTTACTATAGTTTTTAAGGAAAAAAATTATTAGCATAATTTATAGGTTTTTTCAAAATATTTCTGAAATAAAAGTCACCCAAAGGTCCCAAAATAGTATATATGGTGATTGCAATATTCTTCCTAGGGATATCAATAGGTTAGGCTAGGCTCGGGCTACCCCTAGCCCTTTTTAGCCCGATTGATAGGCTGGGTGGCCCGTGGACTGGCCTGACCCAACCTTATATATTTTTTAAAACAAATTAAAAAATAATGTTGTTTTTTAGAAAACGACGTCATTTTTGTGTTCCAGGTGGGCCAAACAATTTTGACTCGTGACCTGCCCTCTGGCTAAATTTGACATTCCTATTTCTTCTGATGATTTAAAAAAATTTTAGTTTCAGAATTTTTTGATTTTTATGCCAAATAAGAGTTCTTGATAAGTAGAACAACTTTTATAATTGCAAGAAACTTAGATTCTCAACAAATCTCAACTAATTGAAAAAAATTTTTTTGACTTGATAAATAATTTTTGTCAATCAGATGCAACAAGAAATTAAAAGGAAGAAAAAGCCATCAAAGATACCATCTTTAACTCACTTGGTCAAAGAGAGAGTAACGGGTACTAGATCTTGGAGCGGTATCACTAACTCACTATCCAAAGAGGGAGTTGTGGAGCGAGGATTGCGGAGTATGGTGGCTAGACATTAGAGTAGAGGAGTCAAAGGGTGGTTACCCCAAGTGGAGTCGTTAGAACTCGTCGAATAAACTAAGAGAAGCATCTGAAACAACATCGCTTCACTTAGGGCCTGTTTGGTTGAACGTTAATTAACGAAACGAAATGGAACGGTTTATAATGGAATGGAATGTAATATAGTGAAAAGTTGTTTGAGAGAAATGGAAGGGTTCATAATGTAATGTAGTGAAACATTATTTAGAAGAAGGATGGAATGAAATGTATAATAAATGACTATTATATCCCTGATATTAAAATGATTGCCGCAAGAGATTTAACGCTATGATTTTAAAACGAAAATCATGTTCAATTAAAAAATCACGCACAATCGTTACAAATAATTTTTTATATATTTTCTATTTTTAAATAATAAAAGTTTTATTGTTTTATTATTAATTATATAAATTTTATTATTAATTATGTAAAAATATTATTATTAATTTATAAATTTTTATTAATGAAAATAGAAAATATATAAAAAATTATTTGTAATTGTTTATATATATTTCTAAATAAATAAAAATATAAATAAATAATTTTTAAATATAAATCACATATAATATAATAAAATTTATTAAATAATTAATAATAATAATTTATATAATTAATAATAAATTGAATATAATTAATAACAAAATAATAAAACTTTTATTAAAATTGTTATTATTTTAAAATAGAAAATATAAAAAAATTATTTGTCACGGTTATGACTTATAACTTTTTAATTAGACATGTTTAAAATTATAGCATTAAACCTCTTGCAATAACCATTTTAATATCAGGGATATGATAGTCATTTATTATACATTACATTTTATTTCATCCATCTTCCAAACAACATTTCTCTAACTCTTCCATCCCTCCCAAATAAATTTTCACTATATTATATTCTATTCCGTTATAAACCGTTCCGTTCTATTCTATTCCATTCTATTAATTAACATCCAACCAAACAGACCCTAAGACTAAAACGATGGCAATCCGAGTAAATACAAATGGGCTTCAGGCCGGTAAGCCCAGTTTTTAGTGGATGCTTAACAAGTCCAAGTAATGATAACCCTGCTGACTGGAATGGGCTCAAACCCACGGAAGTTTTCGCTTCAGACAGCTCTTGTGATAAGTAACAAATCGTAATTGGACATTTGTGTTTCATGAAACTCGTATCTGTCGTGTAACACGACTCTTATCTTCTAACATCACTGTCTAAATCTACCAACCCCACAAACACTTGGAATTAGCACTTGCTCTTGAACTAGTCATATACCTTAATTTTTTTATAATGACTCAGTAAAATATCTAGATTATAAATTTTGACTCAATTAAGTTTAATTGAATTGGTTTCTTTTTATTTGGTATTTTTTTTAATATTTTAAAAAATAGACTGGAAGTTAAACCTATAAAATAAGAGATTTAAAATTTAAAAGGTTCAACCGATATTAGACTGTCATAAAATTAGTTAAAAAATGAAAAAAATTAAAGAATTTTAAATATGATTGAAGGAGACAGTCTTTATTTATTCAATAATTTGAAGTTTAATTAAAAAATTATTAAATAAAAATTAATTGGTTTATTTTAGTTTATAAAAATTGATTAGTTTACGAATATTGACTAATTAATTAACAAATTTATAAGTTTTTAACAAGCATGATTGAAATAAATAGAACCGTAAAGTTAAAAATCAAACTAAAAAATTAACTAGTTCAAAATTTTTAAATCTAAACTGGGTTAACCCGTTTGAATTTTCAACCATTTATACTGTTTGTTTCTATTTTTGGTTTTGGTTTTTTGTTTTGTTTTAACTATTTGTTTGAGTTTTTAGTTTCTGTTTTTAGTTTTGGTTTCTTCCAGTTTTCAAAAATTATGAAAACCATAAAAAGTGGTTTTTGTTTCTTGTTTCTGTTTTTTTTCATAATATGATTTACTATCATTTAAATATATATTATTTAATTATTAATAAAAATTATGAATAATTTAATTCAAGATTA
>JANZXP010019932.1:0-33738 GCA_027576715.1 Erythroxylum flavicans
AAAAATTCCTAATTCATAAATTCTAATTTATTTTCATGCTTGATAATTTAATAAAATAAATAAAATAAAATAAAATAAAAATATAAAAATCCTAAAAGCGGGATCCAACAGTAAACATGAGTATGTAGCATATCCCAAACTACTCTAATCCCTTCTGGCACCCAAAGTCTACTAGCAAGAGATAACTATAGACTTCATCGAAGGATTACCCCTATCTAAAGGTAAATTCTCCATTTACCTACTAGTGGATCGAATGACCAAGTATTTACATTTTATGGCAATAAAACATCCTTATACAACCCAAAATATTGCTTAAGTGTTTATAGATCACATCTCAAGCTACATGGTATGCCTGAAGCTATAGTAAGTGACTACGACCCTTTGTTCCTAAGCACTTTTTGGTAGGAAATGTTCAAGTTGCAAGGTGTGAGTTTGAAATTCTCTATATCCTACTACAATCTGATAGACTAACAATCGGAAGCTATCAACAAAATACTATAAACCTATCTTAGTTGTTTTTGCGATGATGCTCTGCAGAATGGCAAATTGGCTATCAATGGCTAAGTGGTGGTATAACACGCATAACGTCGCCGTTAACACCACTCCCTTTGAAGTTCTTTATAATTACCCATCACCTCTTTATGAACCTTACCTAGTAGGGAGACTCTCGTAATGTTCTGATAGACCAAGCATTACAAGAAAGAGAGGCAACACTTCAAATAGTGAAATTCCACTTGAATAGAGCACAACGGAGGATGAAACAATATACAGATAAGAGGAGATCAGAAAGAGAATTTTAAGTGGGACAGTGGGTTTTTGTAAAGCTCCAGCCATACAAACAACGTTCCTTGTAAAGAAGAACTAACCAGAAGCTAGCTCCACTACACTATGCCTATACCAGATCACTACTAAGATCAACAAGGAGGTATATACTTTAGAACTTCCTAAAGAATCAACAATTCACCTAACCTTTCATGTCTCCCAATTAAGGAAATTCATCTCTAACAAAATACCCATTTCTTCACAACTACCAGTAATGCTAACCAACATCGAAAAGGTACCTGTGGCCATATAAGGAAGAAGAATGATCAAATATCATAACCAAGTAGTAACATAAGTGCTTATGCAATGGCAAGTGGAGACTAAAGAAAGCGCCACACGGGAAATGGTGTTTGAATTACAAAAGAGATTTCCTGGAGTTAATTTGATAGACAAGGTAGTTACTAAAGGGGAAGGAGATCTTACGAATAATAATCAAAGTACATAGTAGACAAAAGAGAAGAAGAAGAAGTATGAATTTGTAGTACGTATCAGACAAGAGAGAACAAGAAGAAGAATGACGTCGAAGTATCTAGCAGACAAGAGAGAAGACGAAGAAGAAGAATGATGTTGAGGAAATAACATTAGTAGTTAAAAGAGAATGCATTATATCTATAACAATTGTAACAACCTAACTATAGATGAACCATGTGTCATCACCTTAAGGCTATTAGTACGATTTATTAATCTTTGCAATAACTGAGTACATAATAAAAAATTCGAAATGAATTAGTTCTTTTCTCCTTCTCCTATTTCTTCTTCTTCACATATTTTTCATCATCTCGAACGCCCAAAAAATATCCCATAAACTCTGTAATGAACAAATCTTGTGAATAAAAATATCATAACTAAATAACATGCCCATATTTTCTTTTTTTTAACTTTTGTTGCTAGGATGCCAAACAAACTAATATTAAACATAAAACAAAAAACTTTTATTTCTTTTTGCTTAAGAGACCCATTAAGGCTACTTACATTCCAATAACCCAATCCATCCATTTTCTATAGGAGAATGGACAATTACCATAATTCCCATATATCCTATAGTAAAATTTTCATCATCTGATTCAATATCTTCCAACATAGCTTGCTTTTCAGATTGAACATCAACACTTTCAATCTTGTTTAATGTCACACCATTAACATTCTTAGGTTCTACAAATTCCAATTGTATACTAGCATTAGGAAAATTAGTAGTATCAAATAGGCTAGCCCAAGGAATTTTGGCTGCTAACTCATAATGAGCTCTCTTAAATTTATCAGCCAAGTTTTTTTCAGGGGTACCAACATTCTTCACCAAATCTTCAAACGTGATTTGCAAAGTGTTATTCCAAGTCAATTAATTTTCCACAAGTTGAGATCGCATTTCAAAATTCCTCAGTCTCAACCCATTAGCTTGCTGCAAGTCCAGATCAAGTTTTCTTACAATCCTATATATCAGACCATTCTTCTCATTTAAACTATTACTTCCACTCAAATTTGTGTTTGCCTCTCCTTTCTTAGATTATTGTTACTTTGCATAATTCGAAGCCTTTTATCACTGATTTCTTAACTCGATTTCTTCTCACCTTGTTAATCACATAAGGGGCTCATTTTTGTTGATATTCAATTGACATATTCAAAATTATTATTAAGCTTATTAAAAGAAATATAAGTTTTAGGATATGTGTATTTTAAGAATTTTGATATTTCTACTATACTTATCTGTTAAGTTTAAATTTGATGTTTAAGTTTATCATGATCATTTAATTGAAGTTTTGAAATTTTGAGAATTTCAATAAAAGAAATTGATTATTTGGTAATTACTTATAGATTGTCATTGTTTGGATTATATTTATAGAATTATAATTCCTTTATTATCTCTAAACATTATGACTAATTTTTCTTACAAAAAAATTAGTTACTTTAAATTTTCCAATGAGATACAAGAATAGTATAAAAGAAGTTTTTTTAACAAATAATTGTATTATATGACAACTAATTTGATTATATATCAATAAATTCTTAACATAGTTTAATTTCCAACAATTTATCTATGTAATCTTTTAAATTAGAACACAACTATGAAATCATTTTCATACTCCTACATTAATTCTCATCTACCTTAAAATTTCAAATTTTAATTTTTTTTCTAGTAACTAAAATTCAAAATTATCTTAGGTTAGAGTTTATCAGTAACTAAAAATTGAAATTATCTTAGCTGGGATTTTATCCTCGTCGTCTTGACAATTTATTACTGATTTTGGAAATAAAATGGAACTATTAAACACTCCCTTACTCTCAAACCTCCTTTCCTCTCCTTCAAAATTTTTATTTCTCCATTTCTTCCCGTTCCTAAGCTTTCACTTATGTTTGAATCAACAACTCAAATAGTAAATCCTAAGATCATCAAATAATTCAACCCTATCATTGGTTCTCTAACATTACCATCTTCTTCTTCCAACCTTATCCTTAGCACTATTGCCAATACTCCTTCTTTAACCTTATCTCTTAAAACCTGGTGTCATATTGTCAAAGACCAAATACTCCTTCTTTAACCTTTCACCTAGCTCGTAAAACCTGGTGTCATATTGTGAAAGACCAGACCCCTTTTGAAAGCTTAAGATAGAGATGGTTGCTCCATTGTTTCACCAGCTATTGAGGTTCTTTTAATAGGGGCTTCTAAATGAACTAGCATTCTAGTGGAGTTTTTTTAGAAATAAAAGACATATATTCCCTACCACGAATTATTGGACATAAAACAACTAAAAAAACCTCAATATTGTACGTAAATTTGGTTTAAGATTGTTTTAATCAATGAAGAGGATATGTTCCTCTTTAGATTTAATATAGCTTTAAACATGCAAAAAATAATTGAACTAGGCTCTTGACACATTAATAAAAAATTATTCTTTTACAAAAATGAAGATCTATCCTAGATTTGGAGAAGCTGAAGATAAAACATGTCCCCATCTGGATCAATTTTCAAATGTTCTATTAGAATATTAGTTCACCATATGTTTGAGATATTTGGCAAAATAATATGTTTTAATGAAGCCACCATAGAAAGGAGAAAATTTGGCTATGAAAGAGTTTGCATTGAATTAAATCTTATAATTGAACTTCCAGATTTTATTACCTTGCTAAACTTAGACAAAGTTAGCATTCTTGTAGAAGTTGAGGTGTTAAGAAGTTCAGTTTTCCATTGTTAGCAAAATGACTCTCCTCCAAGTTTAAGTTGCTAAGTCTGACCTGGCTGGTATAGTTTCCTTTCGACTTGCATGTAAGCATCAGGTTTTCTTGTAAAGGGTGAGTGCCGCTGGCACCGAAAGGGCGCTAATTTCTTTCTTTCAAAAAGACTGATTTAAAGTTCCAAGTTTGGCTTGCCTATGTTAAGTATATTTAAATTGGAAAGTCATAAGGCTTTACTTTGAATTTTATAGGGCTCTTATTAGAGAGCTAGGAATAGCAGACAAAGAATCATTCCTAGGTTCTTTCCTGCAAAATTTTTCGCTATTGGAGTTCGTCAAAACTCTCAACTAACAACATAAAGCATAGAAACCTACATATAAGACTGATGGGAGACCCAATATAAACTTGTCCTAGAGAACCTTCAACAAGATGGAACTATGCTTGGGATCGGCTAGAATTAAACACACACAGAAGCACGAGAAACAAAATTGAAAAGATAGAAATAGAAAACAAAGAGAAAAGTGGCTAGAAGAATGTTGGTCAATGGAAAGAACCTTAAGAGAACTTGTCTCTTAGAATCCTAGCAAGAATGTTAGTTAATAGAAAGAACCCTAAGAGAACTTGTCTCTTAGAACTCTAACCTTAGGACGACACAAACGAGGATCACTCATTAGATAAGTAAAGTATTCTCAAAGAATAAAAAGAAAGCAAGAATGCTCTCAATAATACTCAATATTATTTCTAAATGAAAAATCCCTTTCAAAGTACATAGAGGGTTCCTATTTATTGGAAAAAGTTCCTAACTTAATTTACTAAAGAAGAAACTAAATAAAAGGAAACAAATTAATCCCTAAAAGGAAACAAAATAAACTTAGAAAGGTGTTGACTAGATGACTTTATTTCAAGGAAAACGAAAAAGGAACTAATCAAAACATGATCTAAACATATTGGACCTTATAGATCACGCCCTTCTCCTTATTTTAAGTGGCACATAGTTGTCACATGGTATTTTAAGTGAGTTCTCCCAATTAGACTCCATGTGGGCCTTTGGACACTTCATGTTGGGCTTCAAGAAGTAAGACAATGCCTTTAAGACCTTTATAAGATGAAATCTGACTCAACAACATGGGTTCTATCTCTTGAAGATCTTAGATCAAACAATTCAATGTTTGCTTCATTGCTTTGGCCCTAGCTTTTGTCATTGGGCCTCCAATATCTAGTAATGGATCTTTAGGAACATTAGACTTGAATATTGGGCCTTTGATATGAGAATTTCGTTCAGCCCTTTTCCTTGCACATTCAGACTTCAAATCTGATCCAATTTCAGCTCCTAAGCATCCTTTTGTAAGCAAATCATGTCCTAGGCTTCCTTGAGGTGGATCACACCATGTATACTTCTCTTCTTGTCTTTCACATGCCCATGGTTCTCCATTATTCCCTCCTTCTTCAAAAGGATTCGTCCTCTAATCTGTAGCATCAAAGTGGGATAAATCAGATACATTGAATGTAACACTAATGTTACCATAGGAGCTAGGCAAATCAATTTCATAAGGATTATCATTAATCCTTTCTAAAACTTGAAAAGGGCCATCTCCTCTTGGTTGTAGCTTAGATTTCCTTTGTTATGGAAACCTCTCTTTCCTCAAGTGTACCCAAACCCTATCACCAGGTTGAACTTTGGCCTTTATTGGCTTGCTTTGCATATTGTTCATTTCTCCTCTCAATGTTGGCTCTAACTTTAGCATGCAACTCCTGCACAAATTTAGCCTTTTTCACACCATCAAGGTTAGTAAACTCATAAGAAGGCAATGGAAGAATTTCTAAAGGAGTCAAATGATTAAACCCATAAACAATCTTAAAAGGAGAAAATTGAGTAGAATAATGACTAGCAAGATTATAAGCAAACTCAATGTGTGGGAGACACTTTTTCCAATTCTTCAAGTTCTTTTGGATGATCGCACGTAACAATGTAGTCAAAGTTCTATTTACCACTTTAGTTTGACCATCCGTTTGAGGATGTGCAATAGTAGAAAACAAGAGTTTAGTGCCAAGTTTATTTCATAGAATTCTCCAAAAGTGACTAAGAAATTTCACATCTCTATCACTCACAATAGACTTTGACAACCCATGCAATCTTACAACCTCTGTAAAGAACAAGTCAGCAACATGAATAGCATCACTGGTTTTAGAACAAGTAATAAAGTGAGCCATCTTGCTAAATCGATCAACCAGGACAAAGATGCTATTCTTTCTACTAGATGATCTAGGCAATCCAAGCACAAAGTCCACAGATATATCAACCCAGATGAGAGGAGATGGGTAAGGGAGAATATAAACCCTGTGATTGAACCTTAGAATTTGTGCATACAAGTAATACATTTAACTATCAATGACAATAAAAGACAAAAACGAGATAATCTAAAATCATCTTACTTATGACATTGTCGACTTGGCCATATAAGTGAGAAACTCATGATTAAGCAACAAAAAAATGGTAGCCTAGGGTCATTTGATTATAAATCATATGACACATGTGAATCTTACTTGTTAGGCAAGATGAATAAATTACCTTTTAAAGGAAAGGGAGAATGCACGAATGAGTTATTAGACCTAATACATTCTGATGTATGTGATCCGATGTCCATTCATGCCAGAGGTGGTTTTGTGTACTTCATTACTTTTATCGATGATTATTCACGATATGGGTATGTGTATCTAATAAGATACAAGTCTGAAGCATTTGAATTGTTCAAACAATTTAGAAATAAAGTAGAAAAATAACTCGGTTGAAGTGTTAAGCCATTTCGATCATATCGAGGCGGTGAATACTTAAACGAGGAATTTCTAAGTTGTCTCGAAGATAATAGGATAGTATCCTAGTGGACTCCACACAATATAATGGTGTAGCTGAAAGGAGAAACCGAACCTTGTTAGATATGATAAGGTCGATGATGAGCTTAGCAGATCTACCGAAATCCTTTTACGGTTATGCACTCGAGACTGCTGTTTACGTGACAAACAGAGTTCCTTCTAAGGTAGTTGAAGTTACTCCATATGAGATATGGACTAATAAAAGGCCCTATCTTTCTTATATGAAAGTTTAGGGTTGTCTAGCTTATATGAATCGGATTCAATCAGACAAGCTTGAAGTGAAATCTAATAAATGTCTGTTTATAAGATATCCTAAGGAAACAAATAGATATTAGTTCTATAATGCTTTAGAGCAAAAGGTTTTTGTCTCAAAGCTTGTTGTCTTTTTAGAGAAAGAGTTTCTTTTGAGAGAAGACAGTGGGAGCAAAGTTAAACTTGATGATGTTCACGATGCTTAAACAGACACAAATCAATTGCATGTACCTGAAATTGTTGTTCATGGAGATGAGACAATAGTTGAACTTTCTAACACACAAAATGTTCGTAGGTCAAGTAGGATACGCAATGTTCCAGAGAGATATGGATTTTTCGTAAGTGTACAAAATGACATATTTCTCATAGAGGATGATGAGCCTATAACTTATGAAGAGGCTCTGAAGAGTTCAGAATATGAACAATGTCTTTAAGCCATAAAGTCTGAAATGGATTTCATGTATGAAAATCAAGTGTGGACTTTGGTTGAGCCACTTAAAGGGATAAAACCCATAGGGTGTAAAGGGATTTTTAAGAAGAAAATCGACATGGAAGGTAATGTGATCACCTATAAAGCAAGACTGGTAGCTAAAAGTTATCGTCAAAGACAAAGAGTTGACTATGACGAGACATTTAGCTCTATAGCTATGATTAAATCCATTAGAATACTCCTATCCATTGATGGTCATTATGATTATGAAATATGGTAGATGGATGTGAAAACGACTTTCCTAAATGGAAACCTAGTTGATAAAACCTGAGGGCTTCGTATCAATAGATGGTAGAAAGGTATACAAGCTTCAAAACCCATTTATGGATTGAAGCAAACATCTAGGAATTGGAACATCCAATTTAATGAGACAATTAAAGAGTTTGGTTTCTCACAAAATCCTGATGAACATTGTGTGTACAAAAAGGTTAGTGGGAGTGCTATCATATTCCTTGTGTTATATATGGATGACATATTACTAATAGGAAATAATGTCTCAAGTTTGCAATTAGTCAAAGTTTAATTGTCTTAGAATTTTTCCATGAAAGACCTTAGAGAAGCAACTTATATATTAGGAATAAAGATCTATAGAGAAAGATCAAGGAAGTTGCTAGGTCTTTCACAGTCAACATACATAGACAAAGTGCTAAATAGGTTTAGCATAGAGCAGTCCAAAAGAGGGTTTCTTCCCATGACTTATGGGATAAAACTCTCAAAATCTATGTGTACCAAGATGCAAGATGAGAGGACTCTCATGAGTATGATCCTGTAGGCTTCGACAATAGGATCAATCATATATGCTATGTTATGTACAATACTCGATATGTCGTATACTCTAAGTGTTACGAGCAGATATCAATCGAATCCTAGTGAGGGTCATTAGATGGCTGATAAGAATATCCTAAAGTACTTGAGAAGGACTAAGGAGGTACTCTTGATATATAGAAATGGAGATCTCGTAGTGAGTGGGCATACAGATGCCAGTTTTCAATCTAACCAAGATGACTCCAAATCCCAGTTAGGTTATGTTTTCACGTTGAATGGTGGAGCAGTCAATTGGAAGAGTTCCAAATAAGAGACAACTGCAGATTCGACGACTGAGTCAGAGAACATTACAGCTGCGGAAGCGGAAAAAGAAGCTATTTGGATCAAGATGTTTGTTATGGAAGACAGAGTGGTTCCTAGCATAATAGACCCAATATTGTTGTACTGTGTTAACAATGGGGCTATTGCTCAAGCAAAGGAGCCGAGGTCTCATTAGAGGTCCAAGCAAGTACTCAGGAGATATCACCTGGTCAAGGAGATTATTGATAAAGGTGATGTGAATATAGAAAGAATGCCCACAGATCAGAACATCGTTGATCCTTTGACTAAGCCACTTCCTCAAGCAAAATTTGATTCTTGTGTACTCGCCTATGGTATTGGATATAAAGGCAATTGGCTTTAGTGAAAGTGAGAGATTGTTAGAGTAGTGCTCTAAAGGCAATCATCTTTAGCATTTTTATACAAACTTTATTTTGATTAACAAAGCAAAAGGCATTTTTCATTAATTTGATATTTGTTAATATATGAATTGATATTGATCTTAAATCGAATTAATGAAGTCTATGATACAAAAAATAGCATGAAGGAAATTATGATGAGATCATGATAATAAGATTCTTATCATGTGCAATTATATTAGTATCTAAATAATCCTTAGTGATGGGACTAATAAGACAGGACATTATTAATCCAGACAGACTAGTACATGTTATACTCCTTAATTTGATCAAGCAGTGGATCTCACAAACTGTAAGCATGAGTTGTTTAGAGTTAATATGTGGATGCTTACTAAGGGTAGTAAGTACATCGGATGACCCGCTATGAGATTATCATATGGATGATCTATCGAATGTCAATGATTAATCTCTTCATAGCAATGGTGCAAATATCCTTAGACTTAAGGTATTCAAGGATATCTTGGATATAAATCCTATGCTTTGACACCATTGCTTGTTATCTCATGACGAGGTCACTTTTAGGGTGGTGATTAGGTACAACTATATTATGTTTGAAGGTAATTGGGTAGCCAATAAAGGATTCACCACTCCTGATAGAAGGAGATGATACCCATGGCCTCTTAGTGGGGTCATTACTCGGGTGTCTCTAGCCAAAGCAGGTATTTGTTATGAAGATGGTCTTCAATGACACATATGAGTAATGAGATCCCAGAATAAGAACTAACATCACTTGGACTAGATATGACGTAGTCAGTTTAGTGGGAGTCGACACATATCTCATACTCTGAACCAAGTGAGATTTAGTATGGTGAAAGGACAAATTGCACGGTAATTATCTATGGAAAGGTTCATAAGTTGGATTATTAACTATCAAAGAGTTTGTGTGTTAATCCACTTATATTCCAGCAAATAGGCATCATGATGTGTTTAAATTAAGAGTTAATTCAAGTGCCAAAAATAGCCGAGAACCTAAGGGTCACATGCATAAGGGATCGGATGAAAAACAAGTGTGTATGACCTATTTTAAGCATGCCATGATTGTGCATCATAGGGCCATGATCGTGGCCTAAGGCGAGACAGGCCACGATTATGGCCAGCAAGGCCACGATCTTGACAGAAGCCTTGAAATGATATATGTGTGAGTTCTTCACTTATGTATACTAGCTACTTTCACTTTTTACACACTTAAGTGATAGAGAAAGGGTTCTAGAAGTGTTCTAGAGAGAGTGAGAAGAGTTCTTAAGTTATCCTCATGTAATTTATGCAAATTTTTTATAATTCAACATGTATGCAAGATAACCTTGATTTATCTTTTATCATATTGAACATCTACTTGAATTCATCAAGTTTGGTGTTCTAAAATCCTTACATATTGTTTTGTCTTCTTTCTTTGCGTGTTTTCGGGTAATCAAGGAAGGGTTTGGAGTTTGCAACAACCCAAATAAGGAGAAGAAACAAGAAGGGAGGAGATACACAAGGTAAAAAATTTTGTTATTTCATGTTCTTTACATATCCTTGCATACATGTGAGATTCTGTGATTTTCGGGTTATCATTCCGACACTTCTGCTGTATCTGCATGCATCATATATATGCAACCATGGCAAACCTAACGAGAATCAGACAAGAAGATCCCTTATCTCCATATCTGTTCACTCTTGCTGTGGAAGTACTCTCTAGGTTATTGAGTAAACTAATCCATTATAATGGGGGCTTTCAATTCCATCATAGATGCAAGGAACTTAATCTTACACATCTGTTATATGTTGATAATCTACTTCTTTTAAGTGGTGCTGACTCTCCCTCACTATATAGAATTATGGATCTGTTAACTTCTATTGGACACTGTTCTAGCTTAAAACTAAATGCCCATAAAAGCAGTTTGATTCTTTCAAAAAATGTGAGAAATTTGGATGAAATCAAGAGAAGTACTAGCCTTAATATAAGCTCCTTCCCATTTCAATACCTTAGAGTCCCTATTATGTCTTCTAAGCCTAAGCTACAAGATTACTTACTAATAATTGAAAAGGTGAAATCCAAAGTGTTGGCATGGTAGAATCGTTTTCTTTCATATCCCGTTAGACTCACTCTCATAATGTCGACTTTAAATAGTTTGCATATCCGTTGGACTTCATACATTGCATTACCTAGAAAGGCTATCAAGGAGATGGACAGGGCTATGAAATCTTTTCTTTGGTCAAGAACTGTGGGGAAATCCAAGCAAGCTAGAGTTAAATGGAGTGAGATTACAATCTCTAAAAAGCTAGGAGGTTTTGGGATAATCTCTACCTCCAATATGCAGAATGTCTTAATTTGCAAAATATTGTGAAGATTATATACGGATCAGACTGTCTTATAAACAAAATGGATACACAAATATGATTTAAAGGATATAAACCTCTAGCAGGCTGATTTTTTGAAGGATGGATCTTGGATTCTAAAGCAGATGATGAAATTAAGGGATATCATATATCCTTTCATTAAACACAAGCTTGTTAATGGAAATAAGACTTGGTTATTGTATGACAACTGCTTAGATATCAATCTTCTTATACAACTTCCTGACCTTCGATGGTTAATAAATAGATTGCCACTATGTCTAAAGGTTTCTACCTTGATTGTAAATGGTGAATGGCAAGGATATTTCTGAGGCTTCCACTCTCCTATGAATCACTTCCCTTTGCTCCAAAATACCAAACGTGAGGATACTATCTTCTGGAACTCCACCCGAGTGGTAACTTTACAAACCATCAATTATTTTCTACCAACAACTCAATGGCTCCTTGGTCTAATCTACTTTGGAAAGGTACTATCTGTCCTAAGGCTTCTTTCATTGCTTAGTTAGCTATCAAAAATAGGCTATCCAAACTAAAAGTCAATACAGAGGAGAGGAGGATGCTACTTGCCTACTTTGCAATAAAGCAGCTGAAGATCGAAACCATTTACTTTTTCACTACTATTACACTAAGTTAATCTGGAGCCGAATCTTGCACTTGTTATCTATTCCATAATGCAGCTATAACTGGGAGCGTATTCCAAATTGGATGATTAATCATACAAGGAAGAGACAACCTAATGTTACTCTTCTCAAAGTTATGTTTACTATCTTGATATGTTGTATATGGAAAAACAGAAACAATTGAAGATTCTCGGATAAGAAGGAAGATAAATATGTGATTGAGGACAAAACCATCAACATGATCAAAGAACATATCTTTGCCAAAAATGCACAACACTTTCTATCCATAAACATGAAGATCGATGGCTACTTTAACTTTTTTCTTATTTACTTATTATATGTACTTTGTGTTCAATCTGTGATTCCCTTTCCCTTTTTGTAATACGTTTGTAGGCTTCAAGCCTTGAACTCATTGTTATGTTTTAGTTAGTTTCTACTATAGTAATATGTCATTCTTTTTATAAAAAAAAAGATAAGATGAAAAAGGATCATCTTATCAAATTCCTTTAGAACCTTTGAATAAAGAAGTAGACTCACCATTCACACGAATATAATGTAGGAGGTGGCTGCAAAGCACCGAGTCAACCAATTAATGAATAGTGTAAGGGAATTTAATGCTTTCACTATGTAGTTGAGGAAGAAAGACTATACTTTGTTAAAAGCTTTTTGAAAATCAATTCTTATAATACAACCCTTGGCGTTGGGTAGTCTATGATAATTTCTTAATAGTACCTGAAGGAAACTAAGATGTTATCTTTAATGATTATTCCCTATGCAAAGACATCCTGAGAGGAATTGATGATAGCCTTTAGAACAACCTTTAGTTTATTATCAATAATTTTAGAAATAATCTTATAAATAATGTCACAAAATAAGACGAGGTAAAATCCTTTTAGAAATGAAAGATTCGGTACTTTAAGGACCAAGCATATCAATGTTTTTTTTTTAATTTTTTGAAACATTTTACCTTTGAAAATAATTTCAAAATTGCTAATGAGACTCTATCTCTAATAAAGTGGCTTAATTTTAGAAGAAGTAACTATTGAGACCATCAAATGTCATTACCTTACTTGTGTCAAGTTTGGAAGGTGCGGATTCAAAGTTCACTTTGGAAAATGGTCTAGTGAGGTGCTCGAAGTGATCTTGAGAAACAAGATATCGAATGAAGGGTTAATGCAAATGCATTAACGAAGTTCCAGTATTACTCACACTTCCTAAAGAATTATTAAAGTAGTCAAATTTCAGGTTGATCCCCTCAAGATCAATCGTTGAATTTCCTAAGTTATTTGTGAGAGAATTGATCTTATTGATAAGTATTTGTATAAGTATATAGTTTTAAAAGAAGTTTATGTTAATGTCTCATTTCTAGATCAGTTAATTTTTATTTAAGATGAGAATTATGAGCACTCAAAGTTTTAGAGTATTGTTTCAGATTCTGTTTCTCTAAAAGCTTAAGTTGTGCATATGAATTTGTTTCTCTTCCTTCTTCATCTCTCCTTTTTAATATTTCCTAGTTCAACATTGTTGGAGATGACAATCCTTTCCATTTTTTGATAAATCTCTCCTCTCATCTTCCTTTGAGGGCATTTTTATGGTCTCTTTCTGGTTAACATTCTTAAATCAGGTGCCTGCATGATATTTTGATGTCTTTGGTTACGTGACTGGATTTTGGCTACTTATTACGTTAAATAAAATATAAAAATGTAGCTGCAGGAGGTTTGATTGGTTATGAAAACTTAAATCAGGATCAATTGGACACATGTAGTTGTTGAAAGTTGGAGTGAAGTTTTAGGGTTTTGTATTCATTAACTTTGGTTTCCATTTTTACATGTCTGTATTTCAATTGGAAGACATTCAAAAGATCTATCAGAATTTTCTTTACATAGAGTTAGGTGGAATTTTCTTATAAACATGATACGTCCTTTTCATACGTGCTTTGTTTATATATAGTCATCTAATTTACGTAAACCGCAGCAAAAAAGATGTATGTTAAAAAAATAATACATTATATTGTGAAAATCCAGTATCACATCTATAAGAGTTCAAAACTGATACTTCACTCCAGTTAGTTGGACCATTAACTATCCTCGTACTTTGTCTCACCCTATTTTGGATTAGGAGGCCTAAAAAAGGAAGTTACGACCTCCAATTAATTAGTATTCTTCAACCCCACAACTTTGAAAGTAACCAATAAATCCTTACCCAACCACTATATAGGATATCAATTTTAGCTTGGCCTAGCTCGACCCGGCCTGATTTTGGTCCAGGTTGATCCAGCCACGGGCTAAGGTAGGGCAGGGCCGGGCTAGCTCGTGGCCTGACTAGAACAACAAAACGACTTCGTTTTGTATTTTTTTTAAAAAGCAAGAATGGGCCAAGCTGAGCTGGCCAGTTCTGACTCGTCGGGCCACGGACTGACCTGCAGGCCATCCAACTAGGGGTTGGCTCGGGCTCAGCTCGACCCATTGACATTTGGACCATTATAACAAAGTTAACATTTAGCTAAAAAACTCTTAGCTAAATGTGTCAAACACACCACCTATAGTTGTTAGCTACGTTTATATTTTGTCACCAAAATGTCCCTAAATCGTTGTAGCTAAAAACTATAGGCGACGTTTTTTGAAATAGTTCCTAATAATTTTTTATTATGCTTTGCTTTCATAACCAAAAACTAATAGCTATGGTTTAAGAATCATAGTCAAAAGTTTTTAGCTATGTTTTTTGAAACATTTTCTTGAAACGTAAACAAAACTTATTTTTAGCTACGTTTCTAAAAACGTAGGCAAATGTTTTTAGCCAAATTTAATAAAACGTAGCCAAATGCTTTTAGCTATGTTTTAACCAAATGTTATACAATTGTAGAATAAATTATTTGTTACATTTTTAATCCATATTATTTTATGTAATGTATCGATATATTTTTATTGTAAATTTATTATACAAATAAATTTTATAATAATATTATTAATTCGAAATATGAAGCATTGTATATAAAAGTAAAATATCATTAAATTATATCAACAAAAGGAATATTCTTCATATACAAGATTTTAATTACAACTTTAACAATTTTTATAGACAAAATAATAAATAAAAATATCAGTTTACAAATTATAATTGCTCATACTAAAAAAAATTAAAACATAACTCAAACGATAACCTAGTGTTGTCTATGTCGATGAACCTATAATAATCCAAGAAACTTAGTTAAAATATACTAAAATGAGTATTAAAACAATAGGTTCTAATTAAGGCAAACATCGTATAACTTTACCATTCATGATTTGCTATTTTTTTCAAGTATCTGTAATGCAGCCTTAAGCGCCTTGTTTTGCTTTTAAAGTTATTGAATGACTGTTTTATTTAATGAGGTTAAAACATTTAGCTTAGGGCTATAACCAAGACCTTTGACATGGCCAGAATATGTACTAAGTACGATATTACAAATGTCTTTTAGAATGACCTCATTCCCCTCAAACATAAATTTCTTTAACAACTTTTGCATCTTATTTTAAAATTAAAAAACAAAACCAATATTCAATCCAATATCATTGCTTACTACATCATTAATATATGAACTAAAATATTGAAAAAAATGTATACTTACGTAGTTGTTTTTTGTTTCTTCTGACATCCACCCTTTACCTTCCTTATAGTGAGTGACTTTATAAAGTGTGATCCTATCACACTCTTATTCACGTAGTTGTTTCTCTCTCTGTTTTATGAAAGAAAAATACAAGGCACAATAAATTATGTAGTGTTTATTGATATAATTATAACTTGTAAATAAAGATCTTGCATGTTCATTTCAAACAACCACAAATGATTTTAACCTTTGATTATGAGGTGTTTTCATTTTTGCTCTACTAACCTTTGCCTTCTCATAATTTTCCTAAATAAAGAAAAAAGGATTAGGTAGTTGTTAAATCATCTAATAGAATTAATGGAAGCAAATGTGAAGGCAAAGAAAACAAACTTGAAATCTCAAGTTAGCGCAATAATCACACAAATTATTTCAATTTTCTTGAGATATGCGCTCGAAAATATGTCTTTGTACCTCTATATCAGAAGGAAAAGATTTATAATACCGATGCAACTTAAAACAGTGATCCCTAATCATTTATTTCAATAATAAAGGAATGCAATTTGAAACATCTAGGTTCTCAATATCCACCATATTCAATTTTAACTGTGCACGATAAGTGAAAGTGTAATTAATCTTAAAATAATTGAAACAATATTGCATATAGTTAAATATATTGAAAAATTACTAAAAATTTATCCAAAGTATTTTCACGTATGTTGTCTTCCTCCAAATCCTTAATATGTTTCAGACAAGGTAAATATGTTCTCGCAATAATCCCCAACTCGCTTGACAATTTTGTAGATTGGATCTTATTTAAAGAAAGACTTTGTTAAGTATCAATATGTATTGATAACTTGTTATTCATTGCAATTCACAACCTCTAGTTTTATCTCTACATCTTTTTCTAGTACTAACATTGGAAGTTGACAACAAATCAATAATGATAAGGAAATACTAGAATATATAAATATATATTTGAACATAAGTCCATTTATAGGTGATAATGATTAACAAACTTGCACTAGTTGCTTCATTGTTGTTTGAGGTAGAATGACGTTATGTATGACTAATTTCATTGGTGTCTGAGGTTGAATATTGTTATTAAATAGGAATTGAATTGATCTGATTGATCTGGTTGAAGTTGCAGATCCCTCCGTTCTACAATTTCCATGCCACCTTTTTCCTTTTATTTCTATTAGGTATCATTATATTGGATATCTCTAAAAAAACATAAATTTTAGTAACATTACAATACTTCCAATCATTATTATCAATATACATCCAATCATTAACATTAATGGCATTAACATTAGTCAATCATCAAAATTACGCACATTAACAACATAAATGTTACAAACATTATGTTTGAGACAATATAAAGAGCACTTTCATGATACATCTAATCATCATTATCTACATACATTCAATCCTTAACATTAATCTCATTAACATAAGTCAATCATTAATATTACTCACATTACTAACATAAATGTTACCGACATTATGTTTGAGACAATATAAAGAGCACTTTTATGATACATCCATCATCATTATCAACATACATTCAATCATTAAATTAGTCAATCATCAACATTACACATATTAATAACATAAATGTTACCAACACTACGTCTGAGACAATATAAATAGCACTTTCATGATACATCAAATCTAAAGAAGATATGATTGTGCATGCAATAATAACATTTGGCTCCTATACATACAAAATATGAAAAGAAAAGAACAACAGGTATATGCAGTGGATCAAAGAACAATTAATGGTAATTAATAAGGTTGTAATCCCAATTAGAAGTATTCATATCGGTGGTATAAAAACCCAATATTTAATATCATATTTAGATTTTAGTGGGCATTGTCTATTTTGACCGATACTGTTTAATATCTATTGGTATTTGAAATATTAACGATACACAGAAGCTAAATTGCAAAATCAACCCAGACAATGATCAAACTAAAAACAAAAACCTTACTGATCTCAATAACTTCTCCTTTCCAGCAGATACTTTTGCCTAAAAACCCCATAACCTACCTCAGTCCCAAAAACCCATTTCAATCTCTCAAATTTAACTTACCTTTCATTTTCATGTATGATTTTTTGGATGTTACTTATACATATGGTAAGATGCAGATAGCCCTCTAAAGTTTTAGAAGATTTTAAGCCTCTAAGATTACACCATCCTCCTAGAAGCTTACTTTCGATCAAAATCTATATCCCAAGATAAATATTCTCACTTCAAAACTGACCACTCTAGAGATTTTAGCAAGTTCATAATGAAACCAATAAAATTTTGTGTGATGAGAATCTAAAAGCATTTAGTTTGAGCAGCTCTCAAATTGTTAAAAACAAAAAAAATTGGTTGGCAGTAATCATAAATATGTCATTTGATTAAATACAGGTTAATTAGAAAAGGTAAAACACTCATGTTTTATTTGTACCAATGAAAGAGCTTCTTTACTTTTGTGGTTTTAATATGCAAGAGTAATTGTATAAATATGATCAATTGTTTCTACTGATAAATCCCATAAGAGAGTTTCAACATTTGAAAAGCTTTCAAGAACAATAAGAAAGTAATATGGTTGATAGTTTTTTTATATTTTTTTATAGGTTATATCTCTTTGAATCTTAGCCATATGGTCTTTCCGTAAAGGGCTTAAAACTCAATTTAAATCATTGGTTAAAACAACAAATTTATGTGTTGTTAGTCAAATTCTAATGGTGATCTGATTTATCATTAGAGATTCATATTGCATCATACACCACCTACCTCAATTCTCGACATTAGCTAAACCTCTTAATTATTACAAATTTAGCAATAAGTGAGGAAAAGGTTTGCAATAAGCTGGATGAATTACTTAGAGAAGATGAACCCGCATGTGGACAAAGCTAAAGATGGATGAACACCAGAGACAAAGATGGACGAAGACAGAGACAACAACGAACGAAGATGGACATCTGGTATAACTTTTGGAACACAAAGAAGGAAGATGAGACAATATTATGTAGATGCTTCGTAATTAAGTTTTCAACATGACAACAACGACAACATTTTTAGTGAAAAAATGACATCGTTTTCCTAACATTTGGCAATGATTTTTATAATCGTCATTAAAGGGTTAATACGTGACCTTTGTAAATCATCGCTAAAGCAATCTAGATGCACCATTTGTAAAATTTCTAAAACTTGACCCTTTGAATCAACATTTGGCAAAACATTTTAAAATCATTACCAAAAGGTCATGACTTTGTTGTTTGTCCTTGTAATTTAAATATATCTATGTGTTAAATTATATTATTTGTTGAAAACTTAAATATGAAAATGTATTAGAATATAAAAACTTTCTACAATTGCATGGTTATTGAGGGTATTGTTGTTAGTTTTTAGTTGTTTAATTCAGTTAAAAAAACATTTAATTCAATTATTAAATAATTAATTATAAAATAATAACATTGATTATAATAATTAAATAAATATTAATACATACATATTATTTATAAATATAATTTTATCATAAAATTATTATTATTTATTAATAAATATTGTATAAGATATTAAAAATTGAGTTAATTAATCAATTTATACATTAATTTATCTCTAATTTATTTAATATTTAATTATTATTAATAAAAGTATCAATATGTCTAATGCCAAAGAGTCTAAAGAGTCTAGATTAAAATTGTCATCAAAGAAGCAACATTTGATGACATTTTTCAGAAACGTTGCTAAAAGGTGATCCTTTGGCTAAGATTTCTTTGTTAACGATTTTAGAAAGCATCACCAATGGGTAACAATTTGGGGAATGAAAATTGAATTGGTCTTTGGCTTTCCCTGAAACCAATTTTCAATTTTTTATCCCTTATTTAAACAACTTAAAAAAACAATTAATAAATTCATCACATAGATGGCTTAGAACCAATAGTTCATTATCCAATGTATTTTTCGTTCTAATAATCTATCTGAGAGTTATCAGTATTTATCAAATCTGTTCCTATCTAACTAGACACTATTGGATCAAATGATAAAGGCATTGTTGGGAAAAAGGTGGCTTTTCCCGGATGAAATGAAAATTGGATTTATGTAATAGGAGAAAGGTTTCCCATTCCTTAGCCTGAAAGATATGTGGCCATGAAATAGGGATTAAGTGGAATTGAATTCACTGGGTGGTAGATTCGTGAAAACACCTCTTTCTTTCATATTTTGGATATGGAACAATATGTTCAAACAAGCTTCAATAATACTATTGTGACTGTTATCGATGTACGAGGTCGGGTAATCTCTTGGTCTTCCGCTGTAATTATAGATCCAAGGGTATGAGAAGATAGCAGGAAATGTTATTCGGATAGTAATAAATCAAGGTAAGCAATAAGAAAAATAAAAGGAAATTAAGAACATAAATCTTGTAGCCTAAACCAGATGTCCAAATAAGAACATCCATGCCTAAATCGATAAACTATTTGTACCAAAAGGATTATATACATTAATAAGTTATTAAGAGTTTGACTATAAATAATCTCTTAACCATCCCATCACATAAGTAGAAGATTCATTAAATTGTGAAACGTTAACTTCCCATAAAGTGATATGTTTCCAACATCAATAAAAAGTAATCAATCCAATAGTATTTATCATCTAGAAAACTGTCAAATAAAGTGCGTACCAAGTTGAAATATCTGAGAACAAACAGTCTTGATAACGAACGACCAGTCGTTGGGATTAAGAGAAATAAGAAAAGTGCAAGTGATCACATAATGAACTTAAAAGAGAAACAAGTAGCCTTGATATTGCAATATGGCTTATTACACGGATCCTTAGGATAGCTGTACAATTGTAGGATTTTAGAGCCTCATTATTATGTTAGCATACAGGGAAAATTTGTTAAAGAGGTGTCAGAAGTTTGTTACGATATAAAGTATATAAGCATCCATTTGTAAACCATTTTTGAACAAGTTTTGAGACAGAATAGAAAATGAGCTCCTTTTATACTGTTCTTTATTATTCAAGAAAGTTTTCATGGTATCAAAGAACCTGGCAATAATATCCCAGTTAATCATACACAATGACCTCACTTATAGATCCCACAAACACACATGTTACTACCATGAATCACTTTATTAATACAATGGTTCCTTTCGATGATGGGAATCATTTTTTATTACATGTGAACAAGAACCCAACTTTGGTTCTCATTTCACCTGCTTTGGATAGCACTAATTACCACTCCTGGAGTAGAACAATGATCTTGGCTTTGTGTTCTAAGAATAAATTACGGTTTGTTGATGGAAACATTTTAGGCTTGTCTTCAAATGATCCTCAATACCTGGCTTGGGAGAGATGTAATATGATGGTTTTAAGTTGGATTGTTCACTCTATTATCATATCCATCGCACAAAGCTTGATTTGGCTAGACATAACATTTGAAGTATGGAATGATTTATGTGAATGGTTTGGTAAAGGGGATGTGATCTGAATCTCTAACCTATAAGAGGATATATACTCACTCAAGCAAGAAGCGATATCTATAAGTTATTATTATATGCAATTTCAAGCTCTATGGGATTAACTTATTCAGTTTCATCCAATACTAAGTTGTAAGTGTGCTGGACATATAGAAAATGCAACGTTATGTGATACTTTTAAGGTAGTTCGCACATACCAAGAGAATGGTCAAGTGATTCAATTTTTAAAAGGGTTGAATGATAATTATGCATATGTAAGATGACAAATCTTATTAATGGATCCACTACCATCCATTAACCGAGTTTTGTTTCTATCCTCACAATATGAACGATAGATTTTAGCTCCATCCCTTATTTCTCATGTGTCCTTTGTCACAGCAAGGACTAATGTTACCCAGCAAGAAAATGTTGTTGCAGCAGCTAATTAAAGTACGAGGAGTAGCAACTTCAAGCAATGATAGTATACCCTGAAGCATCCACAGTGCACATACTGTAATGCACTTGGACACACTGTTGATAAATGTTTCAAGAAGCATGGCTTTCCTCTTAGTTTCAAGGGCCGAAATCGATTCAATTTTTATCAAAGACACACAGTTGCATCTGCTCCAATTGTGTCCTGTGATATTCAGCATCATGGTCATGATATGAACAATTTACAGTTGACTCAAGAACAATATTTTATAGGCTATTGTACAACAACCTTCTACATTGATAGGGAATCAATCAAACCATATGGGACGTGATTTAATTCCTTCATTTGATCCATCTCATTTTCTTGCTTCAAAGTGTTCTTCTTCTATCTTGAATACCGATGTTACTCCTTCAGTTGGTAAAATCATTCTTTCAACTATAGATCCTTCATTACAATCGTCTAACACTTGGATCATTGTTAGTGGAGCGACTGATCACATTGCATGCTCTTTGCCTTCTTTTATTCATTTTGAACATTTAACTAATGTTTTTATTTCTCTTCCTAGTGGCTATATAACAGAAGTCATACACGTTGGGACTGTTTTATTGGCAAATACTATCCTGTTAGGAACTTCCTTTCTTTTATGTTATCTTTTAAATCAAAAGACTAATAACACTAATTTGGATTTTTGCAGAATTTCAAGAGTAGCAGAAGAATAAAGAACACATAAAATTTTACTTGGTTCGATATCTTAATTGCTATCTACATCCAAGGATCTCACGTAGGTGGTTCCACTAGCTTCAGTGAAAGAAAAGGGTTACAAGAGATGAAGTGTTTTGAACACTTGCAAAAGTTCTCTAAGAACTCTCTAGTACTCTTCAATAAGTACTCTAGCAACTCTCTAACTCCTAATTCTTTCGTGAATGAGAAAAACAATGTGTAAATGGACTGACTCTAATTACATGTTTTTATAGACCACAAAGCTATTGTACTTTGTTTATGTCCATGCCTTTTACCATGTGCATGTCACGTGCATTACTTATGCACGAGCTCCTCTTTTGTCTTGTGCTTATGCCTTGACCAAATAACATCTCTTCTTCGGTTTAGCGTAGACAGATAACCTTGCACACACATACACACTTTAACCCTAAAAGCCTAAATACTGATCAGATTGATGAATCTGCGTTGAAAGTTGATGGAGAAATGTGAATCTTTTCACATTTATTCCCTCCTTATCCATTACTTTTTACACCATTCATCAATTTGTAGGAGATTTAGAAAACAAACCTTAGTATACACCGTAAACGTGAGATCGAGAGTGGGTCTTTAATGATTGTTATCTTCAAGGGACTTCACTGATTTGTAGTTAATCTCTACAAAAAGTCAATTTCCTTGTTGTAATAGTCTTTGTTCTAAAGTCCGAGGGATTTATGTCACTAGCTATCTTCTTCAGAGTGAAGAGTCCCTGAGTGATTCTGTCTTTAACGAAATGATGCCTTATGTCAATACGCTTGGATCGCTCGTGTAGAACTGGGTCCTTACTGAGGTAATATGCACTCTGACTATCTGTACAGATTGTTGATCTGGCGATGTTAATTTGGATTTCCTTTATAATGCCTATCAGCCATGTTAGCTCTTTTACGCCTTCTGTGATTGCATAATATTTTGCCTCTGTCATTGATAGAGATACTACTGACTGTTGTTAAACTTTCCAATTGATTGAGTTTCCTCATAATGTGAAAAAGTATGCTGATAATGATTTCCTTGTGTCTTTGTCTGTTGCATAATCTGCATCTAAAAAACTATACAAGGATATCTCATTACATTTAGCTAGTTCAACTTTAGAAAAACATAATCCATAGTTTATAGTTCTAGCTAAGTATCTGAGAACATTTTTTAACCCTTGCAAGTACTCAAATCTTGGGTTGGCCATGAATTTGCTTAGAATGCTGATTGCATAGGCTAAGTTAGGTTTTATACATAGCATTATATATATGATACTTCCAACTCCAACATCATAGGGATAGTTCATCATAGCTTTCTGTTCTTCCTTAGTTTTAGGGCTCTTACTAGCAACCATCTAAAGATGTGAACCTATAGGGACAGAACTAGGTTTTGCTTGTTACATGTTGAACTGAGCAAAAACCTTTCTAATGTAGTTCTTCTGAATCAGCCATAACTTCCCTTCCCTTCTATTCCTGATAATCTGCATTCCTAGAAGCTTATGTGTTTCTCCCATAGCCTTCATTTCAAAATGCTTACATAGTGCATTCTTTACCTCTTCAATTATATTGAGGTCCTTTCTAGTGATGACTAAATCATCTACATAGACTAGCATAAAGACAACTTTTATCTCTCCTAGGTCCTTATAGTAAAGATAGTAGTCATAGGCACTTCTAGTGAATTTCATACTAGTTGTAACCTCACAAAACTTCTTGTTCCACTGCCTAGGTGCTTGTTTTAACCCATATAGTGATTTCTGAAGTAGGCAGACATAGTCAGGCTTTTCTTTATCTATCGAACCAACTGGTTGCTTCATGTAGATAGTTTCCTCAAGCTTTCCATATAGGAAGGTTGTTTTAACATCCATTTGATGAATTTCCTAGTCATAGATAGTAACTAGTACAAGAACGAGCCTTAGAATCTTGAACTTCACAACAGGTGAAAAAATATCCTTGTAATCAACTCCCTCCTTCTGTCTGTATCCCTTAGCTACAAGCCTAACCTTATATATTTTGGGTTCTGCCTCTATAACTCCCTATTTAAGCTTAAACAACCATCTGTTTTCAATCAGCTTTGCTTTGGGTGGCTTAGGCACTAGTACCCAAGTCATATTCTTCATTAAAGAGGAATATTCCTTCTTGCTAGCCAATTTCCATTATTCAGCATCCTTTCTCCTATTAGGAATCCTTTGTCTTGGCTGTCTATCTCTGATAAGCTGGTAGTCATGTAGAGTTTCATATGTGCTATATGTAGCTGGCTGTGAGACTCTCTCCTCATTTTCACCTCTGTTTCTTCAGTTTCTTATTTATAATGAATAGGGCCTTGTACAGGCTCCTCATAATGATGTTGTGTGCTGTCTTCTTCTGTTTCAGTTTCTGGTGGCATATAAAAGGGAACTAAAGTACTTGGTGATCCCAATTGCTTTTGAATTTCCTGTTGTAGGTTGGAATCTGCAAGATTTCTGCACAACAAAGAAAATTCATTTTCCTTAAAAATCATATCTCTACTAATAATGGTTTTAAAACCTCCCTATTAAAGCAGTAGGATTTTGTATCCTTTAACTCCTTTCGGATAGCCTAAGAACACTCCTTTAAATGCTTTAGGTTCCAACTTACTTTCCTTTTGGTGCGTATAAGCAGTACAATCAAAAGCTCTTAAGTGAGTCAAGCTAGGCTTCTTTCCGTTCCAGATTTCTTGTGGTGTTTTGTACTCATTAGTTGATGTAGGCAAACTATTTACTAAATAAGCTACAGTTTTGATAGCTTCACCCCATTGAGATTGTGAACACCCTGAAGATAACAACATACATCTTGTCTTTTCTAGGAGTGTCCTATTGATCCTCTCAGCTACACTATTCTGTTGAGGTGTTGCTGTAATAGCCTTATGTTGATGAATACCTTTCTTGCTGTAGGAATCTTTAAATTCTTTATTGCAATATTCAAGACCATTATCTGTCCTTAAGCACCTTAGCTTCTTTCCTGTCTGATTCTCCATTAGTGTATGTGTTGAGTGAATTATGTAAAACAATATACTCATTTTATGCTCAAAAATCACAAGTATACGGGTCTTGACTTGTAATGAGAAAGCAGATATCGATCCTATAGGGATTGATGTCCAGACACCACTTAATTTAGATCAAACTTTGTTTAAGAAACTAAATTATTTAATGGAAATAATATGAAAATTTAAATTAAAATTGAAAGACTAACAATGAACAATAGACAATACCAAAATGCAGAAAATCGGAATTCAAGAATCTAATAACTAGAGATCACTTTCTCTTTATTTTGTCCGCCTCCTATTTTATTAATCGAATTATGTCTCACCTAAGATGTTCAATTGTATTAACTACCCTCTTTCAAGGTGTAATCAATTGTCCCTAATCAAATTAAATGAAGTCAATTAAACGATCTCTCAACCTACCCAATCACTCCACCAATTTAACTAGTTATTAAACTATCCTATGGGTGATCAATTGAATTAGTCGAGATCTCTTTTCTAACTAATCAATCAACGTGATGATTGTACGTCTATAGGTTGCCAACTCTCATTGTACAATCCTACAAAAATAACCTTACTCAAGCTCTCGATTTATTGCAAGATAGAAATAAAATCAACAACCATCAAAGACAACTTTCATTCAATTCAATAAAATAAAAGTTTAACAAAAATAGTTCAAAAGCAATCCTTAAAAACAAATCAACCAATCATGGTCTCCATAACATCACCAACTCTCAAATATTCCATTCTATAAAGATTAGAAAAGATAAAATTGACAGAAAATTGAACAAGAAAACTCCTTCTCTTTTTTGCCAAAATTTGAAATTTTTGATGTTGATGTGCTATTTTCCCAATCTTGATGATAATCCTTGAATCTTTACCTTCCTTAATACTCAAGACTTGTGTTCTTCACTCAATGAAGCTCTTTTCTACAAAGGGGTTTCGTCCTCTTTCATCCATGTAGCTTAATTATCTTTTATAATCCAAAAAAGTTTAATTGAGCCACGCATAATGTCTTGGATTAAACTTCCCACGATCGTAGGAATTGGTATGATTCCCACGATCATGGGATCTTGTAACGGAATGTCTCCTCTTCTCCTCTCCTCTTTGATCTCTAGCTCAATCTTTAAGTTGCTCAATCTTCCTTCCTACATAAAAATAATTAATTCTTACCTTAAATTAATATTAAACATAAAAGAATAATAATGAAAATCAAACTAAATGAAAACATACAAAATGAATCCTAAACTACAACAATAATCAACTATTATGCAAGAAACGCATGCCAATTACTTAGAAAAATATAGACGAATGCACAACTATCAAGATCCCGAATCAGTTCCCTCCAAAAGAGCTAAAAAGTCTGATGCTAACAGAATGGATCACAAACTACCAAATGCTGTTCCATACTCATCACAGGCACTCATTTCACATAACCACTTCTCCAATTCTTCAGACTCTTCGAGATGGATTAGTGAAATCTATCTACACTAGGCCTATTGAAGATCAACCAAGTACTTCAAACACTTTTGGCCTAATTTTAATGATACAACCTGTTATGTCTCATATAGAAGGCAAAGACCCTCTGATTCATTATGTCAAATCTGATGGAGATCTGATTTATGTAAGTCATCATCATGGACATTTCATCTAGGATACAGATCCCTCTATGTGTAAGCCAAATTTTAACTTCTATCTGAACCTTGAATCAGACTGTGATGAA
This sequence comes from Erythroxylum flavicans, assembly GCA_027576715.1. Taxonomy (NCBI): domain Eukaryota; kingdom Viridiplantae; phylum Streptophyta; class Magnoliopsida; order Malpighiales; family Erythroxylaceae; genus Erythroxylum; species Erythroxylum flavicans. The sequence continues at coordinate 26,983 of JANZXP010019932.1, forward strand.
GATGATGAGCTGTATAATCAATAACGACGACTAAAGAAAGAGACAAAGACTCATTGTATACCTTCTCAATAATATCATCCTCCTCAAAATGATCATAAAGATGATTATAAGAAATCTATTGGTCTCAACGCAAAGCGAGTTAGACCTAAATATCTTTGTGAGATGCTAAAACCTATTGGCAGAGATTATCCAGAGCCAATCTCTAAACCACAGCCAGTAATTCCTCCTATTACTGTTGTATCTCCTACTCTTATACCTTGTATGATGGTTAAATCATATGAGAAAGACTTTCCTCCTTTACACTGGAGCACTGATGACGCCAATAGGGTTATTTCTAACCCTTATCTTCAAGCCACATTAATAACTTCTCAAGGAACTTTTGTTTCTAATCTTACTGATGGAGTTCTCAACTGGCATACCAACAACACAGTAGCACAGAACAAAGTTCTTCTAAGTTGGATGGAATCAGTCACCAGAATCACTCTACTCATTAACGAGTAGATGCTGTTTCTTCTCAGATCCAAAAGCTGTATAAATCTAACAAAGATAAGATGAGACAACTTGATGTTGATCTTTGTGACTACATTGCAACACATTATTTTAGACCAGACTTTACAGTCATAGAGCAAGAACTTAGACGGGTAAAAGAAGTTCTTCAACGTATGGAAGCTGACATGTAAACTGAACAATCAAATAATCTAAAACTATTTATGGAGCTTATCCTCCTACCTATCTAGTTGCTCAGCCTATGTATGCTTCTCCTCTTACCTTACCTATCCAGACACTGTTAATTATGAAAAAGTCTTCAAGATGAATTATCCCTTGATTAGATGACACATTCAACCTCTTTTGGTAAACACAAGAAATCTGCAAAATCCAAGTCTCAACCTGAAAAATCCAAGGATCCATCAATTCCATCTTCTTCACACACAAAACCTGTTGATCCAATATTCTGAATAATATGAGCAATTGAAACAATATGAGTAACCCTCTGAGCAATCTTCTGCAATTTTAGAATCATTTGCGGATTCCTTTGAAAAATTGCTGATTTATCTGATCTCACTCAGGTTATGATGACAATGCCTCAACATACTGAAGTCAGTCCAGATATTAGTAATGTCGACTCTATAGGCTCAGTAAACCCTGAAACATTCAGATCATCACCACCAGAAGTTCCAATACAGTCGACCAAACCTATTTTATATCCCTGGTTTACATTGGACGACCTTCCTCCTAACAAATGGAGAGAATGTCTTCATGAATTTGGAGTATGGCTAGATTTATAAATGACCCGACTAAATACTCCTTTATGGGATATTTTGTCTGAGTTCACCTTTCACTTCACTGGTACTCTAAGAAAATGGTGGCAAAGTCTTGACGACTACAGACGATTACAGTACATTCAAGTTACTTCTGCAAGTATTCCTCTTGGTATCATACATAAAGAATTCATAGGTGACTTTCATCTTATTGACAAGCAAGTTTCTCAAGAATATTTTGAAATGAAATGATATTCACTTGATTGACGTGATATTTAGAAGCATTTTCAATGTATGAAGGAAAGATATTATCTTCTTAATAGATCAAATGACGTGAATCTCCATTATACATTCATTTCATCCTTTCTAGATGAGTTGCAACCGGAATTGCAACGGACCATCGCATCTTTATGTAGAAATATGAAAGACATTACTTTTGGAGAAATATATTTACCTGCTTTATCCTCTTTATATAGACTTTGTGATCAATAAGCTTTCTTTAAGAATATGATCAAAGGCAGTCCTATCCTTTGAAAAGCTTGCAAGAAGCCATACTTGAAAATCAAATGTAAGGAAAAGAAAGATTGTGATTGCAATAACAAGAAAAAAAATCATCATAGGAAGCTCTACTATAAGAGTAAGGAGTTCCACATATCTCATATACCTCTTAAGGAAGGCTACAAGCCCTTTAAGACAACCTTCGGAAAGAATGAGAAGAAAAAGAGATTTGTTTGTTTCTTTAAACAAAAACCTCCTCAATTTTAAAAGATTGATAAATGTTTTCTCTGTGGAAAATCAGGATATTTTGCAAGAAAGTGTCCTCACAAAAGTAAAAAGAATATCAAGGAATCAATTCAGTCAATTTATCCTATTCATTCTTCTGATAACCTAGAAGATCTTATTAGGGAGCAAATAAGTGAAGACGAGGATACAAAGTTTGTTGCTTCTGTTTCTTACTCTGATGACGACTCCTCTGATGATAGAGAATCATCCTCTTCTCTGTACATGTTACAATAGACATGTCTAAAACTAGATCGTAAACCAATTAAAGTTTCTCGCCCATATGTCCAGATCCAACTTGATCGACGGGATAAAAAAGATAAACTTATCAAGGCTATTGGGTTTATGGATACTGGATTAAGTAGAACAATCATGAAGTCCAATATTTTACCTTCTAAAGTGTGGACTTCTCATGACAAATATTTCACTACTGTTGATGGTAATTCATTTAAGATCGAACTTATTGCTAAGAGAAAGACCAGGATTCGATTCTTTCCTTAGTGTATAGTGTGGACTAAAATTCTCAGAAGCCACCTACCTGGCCCGGGCATTCTAATTGGGATGGACGTATATAGTAAAGCCTCACTTTTATAGATCATACTCATAGGCTTCAGGTATCGAGCTTATTTCAGTCCATACGTAAAGATCAAAAATGTGTTCGAGCTTACACAGGTATCTCCACCATACGGAGTAATAAGAGATCTGTTGTTAAAATACTGTCCTGAATCTCATGCACAATTCTATGGAAAAATGTTGAATTCTTCATTCAACTTCCTGTTGGTCTTATTTTTGCAAGCTTACAATTTATAGCCTTCAAATACTGCAAGTGCACAGGTCATGATTTGTAGTAAGTAAAAGGTCGATACCACGAGGAGGGTGAACTAATATAATCTTGTGTTATCTAAGGCTCAAAAAAAATAATAAAATGAAAATAAAAATTGCAACAGAAAGTAATACGAGAAATTGATTTCAAGAAATTAATTCAGAAATTTAACATGAAAAGAAATGAAACTTAAGCAACATAAAAAGTTAAAATGGAAATCAATCAAGAGAAATTACCAAGTTACGAGAAAGGGGATGTTCTTTATCTTTATTAATGCTAACCTACTCATTTATTTGTTATTGTGGTGTCGATTCTAGACTATCGTAGAGTTGATTACTCTCTCTCGAGTTATTGATATGTGTTTAATTATTGATACATTTAATCATTTACATTTAGCGATTAATGATACAAAAATACTTAAGATACTCACTTTAATTCATATATGATTTTAGGTACAATTTGGAATCAAAGAAATTAAAGTGAGTCAAAAGCACTACATTTGGGCCATTTTTTAAAGAATAATTTTCACTTGTCTTCGTGGAGCAAGAAGCAAGAGAGCAAAATGCAAATAGTAGCTGGGAGTTGAAGGACAAAATGATAGTGAAGCATGAAGAAAACGCAGGCGCAGAAGCAAGAAACTATAGTAGATGATCGACAGGAGCAAGCCAAAATGCATTCCACGCCACCTGAAACAATCATGCATTTTACTACACGTAAACATCGTATGCATTTATGCAAACAATGTTTATGTAAACGCAGACCACGTATGCGTTTATGTAAACAATGTTTATATAAACGCAGACCACGTATGCGCTTCATGCAACGTTATGCATTAAACGTAGACATTTGGCCTAGACATAGGGAATGGTTTTTTGCATGAATAGTAAGGTGGCCAATAAGTTTAATCATCACATTAAAAAATTGTAGCGTAGTTAGAGAAAAGAACAGGAGAGAGTTTGCGGCAAAAGGAGATGTGAACAGTGATGGTGGACACAAACATTATTCGTAACATCATGGAATAGTGGAGAGGAACTTGCGAGATAGGAGAGTAGCAGTAGGTTAGGCAGAAAGAAGAGAGGTGCTGTAGGGGTTTCAGCTGGGGTTAGTTGTGGGGGCTGAAGCATTTTCTTTGGAGAGATCCATAGAAGGTTAAGTTTCCGATACTAATTCGGAAGTGACATCGATGCCGACGATCCGGGTTAAGTATTTTTTTATTATTATTTTGTTTCTTTCTCTCATTAGAAATTGATTATGTTATCTTGTATGGATTGATTGGGTATGTAAAAGGATGATTTTAATACATTCATTAAATCATTTAATTGCATACCCATTGTTAAAATTTCGATATAATTCATAATTGTTATGTTGAAATTCAAGTGTAGCGACTAATGATTCATAATCATTAGGGATAACATGACCTAGATTCAATGATGCATCATATGTGGTTGTTACCTTGATTAATCAATTTTTCTAATTCGTAATGCTATTACCTAATTAAATCTAAAGATCGTATCTTAAGTTATTTAGTGGTTAGGTTTAATAAAGGATCGTATCTTAATTAAACAAAACCTAAGAGAAAACTCGGGTTAATAATTAAACCAAGATTAATAGTTGCCAGGAGAGGATAAAAGAACAAAAAATTAATGAATTATGCTTAATTAGGATAAAAGAACAACAAATCAATGAATTATGCTTAATTAGGTTGTAGGCTGAGATTGAACTAAAGAACCAGATCCCTACTGAGTTCTCCAATTTATCGTTTTTTGCATGTTTTCTTTAATTTATTTTCATTAGGTTTATTTTATTTTATTTTCTTATTAAATCCAAATCCCCTATTACCTAAACATCAATTAATTTCGTTGTTTAAGCCAACCGATCACTTCCTGTAGGATCGTCTTAGAATTACCACTACTACAATAGTAGTCTAGTTATTTTATTTTGACTAGAGTTACGATATGCCTATCAATTTTGGCACCGTTGCAAGGGAGTGTGGTGTTTTAGTTTTGTTTGTCATTTTAATTGGTGTTTTGTATATATTTGTTCGTAATTGGTTTCTTTTCAGTTATTTCATGATCCTTTCATTTTTCTATTTCGTGTTTATGAAAAAAAAATGGATGGAAGTAATTTTTACGTTAACTCTTATTCTCAATCCTATAACCAAGGTTGGACTAATCAACCTAACTTTAGTTATGGATGGGATAACCATTAGAATTACTTCTATGATAGTTTGCAGGACACACAACAATTCCTGTGTGGACCAGAAGCTTCTTGTCAAAACGCAAGTACATCTTTAGAAGAATTGATGAATGCTGTGATTGCTAACAATCTTCAATTTCAATAGGGTATGTAGCAACTTCAAAAGAGTATGCAACAACTTCAACAGAATACCCAACAATTCCAGCAAAAAATGAGGCATATAACATCTAGAAACCAGAACTTGGCAAGCCAAATAGGTAAGATGGCAGCAAGGATTGACTACTTAGAATCACAAATTGAAGAGGAGCAGTCATATCAACCCGAAGTAGACCCAATGGATGTTAGGACGGAAACTTTACAAAGTGATAGGAGCTTGAGAATTTTGAGGTTAATCCTCAAGAATTGTTTGTGTCAAAGAAGTTGAGGAGCTCGAAGCAAAAAAAGATATATCTTTTAGCTCGGAGGTAAGTGCTGATCCATAATTATATTCAAGACTAACCCTTCACCTTTACCTAGTAGGTTGGAAGAATTAAATGAAGAAGAAAAAGGTGAAGAGTCATTCGAATTATTTTAAAAGAGTAAGGACTCAGTAAAGATAAAGAATCTGAAGATAGGGAAGACGTTGGAGGTGAATGATTATCAACCGAGACTCTATCCCGAAGAACCTCACGTGGAGGAGCTGCATGTGACACCTGAAGATCGCAATTTTGTCACATGAGGAGGAAACATGGAGTCGAGCCAACGACCCTAAACAAAGGCACTTCTTGGGAGGTAACCCAAGGGATTTTTTTTGTTTAAATAAATTTATCAAGGAATAAGTGCACGTGAGTTTGCAAAGTTATTCATAACTAATGCATATTCCTAGAGTTGTAATTAAAGTGTTATTTTAAGATGTTGAACATGAGGTAGATGTTGACTTGGAAGGTTCACTCTTGTGGTTTCAATGTATTGTTAGCATAAATTGTATGAGTGATTCCTTCGGATTGGTATATGCTTCATATGGTTAGTGCATGAGAGTTGAATGGGGTCGTAAAATATAAATGTTGCATTCGTCATAGCTAACGGTACCCAATTTTTGATTGAGTGTTACTTTTGTTTCACTAACTTTTATGGCTTTTATGCTTCTTGACCCAAACACATCTCATTTTATCTTTACCCACATTACAACTTTGAAAAGTCCTTTGATCCATGATTTTGCATGTGAATTATAGTGGTGGAGAAATGAAATGATATGCAAAGTTATGGATTGTCATAGTTATGAATGGTGTTAAGTGCACCCGTGGATATATTTTAGTTAAACATATTTTTTGAGTCTACCATTAGATTGCAGCTTTTGAAGATGATGAATGTTGATTTCTTGTGATTATATATTCTTGGAACATATGGGATGTAACATCCCGTTACCCATGTTGAGACTAAAATAGTAAATATGAGAGATTAGTAAGAAATTAGAAAATGCATTTCATATTCATACATTATATGATATGCTCATATTCATGAATATTGAATTTTTGCACATGAAAAATAATTGTACATACATTTATGGACATTCTGGGTATAATTGATTTATAATTGAATTGTGAATGTGCTTTTGTGGAGAATTGTGGTTTTTATATGTTGAAAAATTGATTTGGAGAGTGTATTTAGTAATTTAGAATTTTTGGAGAATTTTAGAAAAATTTTTGAAATTTTGGGTAA